>MU227532.1:634802-656945 GCA_018584345.1 Thuja plicata | reverse complement strand
CTGGAGTAGTACTGGGATGGGTGACCTCCCGGGAAGTCCCGGTGCTTCACCTCTATGAGCATCACCTAGATCCAATGAGTGCTAAGTGTTCCATTAATTCTCATGAGAGATGGGTTCATGTGAACCAGTACTCATGAATTATGGTTCAATGAGTTTGACTCAAAAACTACACAGTTGAATCCTGATAGCAATATCACAATACATTTAAAGATTAGACTTCCACAAACATCCAAATACATTTACGAATAAAATTACAAAACAACGAAGTCTTGTCTCTCATCAGACGCAACCTTGGCTCAACTAAGTTCACATATCCCTTTATTTGGCTCCCTAGATAAAATACCATGGTTTCTTACCTGCACACTCAATTCAAATATCAGTAGTCCGAGGAAATAAATATACATCATAAAGAAATAAGCAATATTCAAAATTTAAGGAAATCATCAACATACTAAGTTTATTACTAAAGATCACAAGATTACATCAATATCATTTTAAGCATTTATCATAAGGTAAAATTCACATTGCAAGAAATCAAAATTAAATATCTATTTCTAATAAATCCCAATCTCATCAATAACCATAACATAATCATAATGTATTTCCAAATCAATTGTCTCACAATAAATGTCCATAATATAGTCCATAAGGTGCATCATAAAGAATCATGTGTCCATACATCCAAAATGATCAAATCCGAGGCATAAAGAATAAAATCCATAATGTCCATAGTGCATCAAAAGGAAAGTATCATATGCTAAATCTATCATAAGCAGAAAAACTAGAAAACTATGATGTGGTTCAGGGTGAGGTCTCACACTTCCAAACTAATATTGTTATTTTTTACCTTTTCAAAAACATCTTGCCCTTGCTGATACATAGTCGCATCATTTCTCACTTTATCCACAATCTTCTCCAGCAGAGAATTTATACCTTCAAGGTCCTTGCATTTGGCTTGAAGCTCCTTCATGTCAACCTGCACCCATTTATCGATGTTGTACCCATACATATATTTGTTTCTTCCCGCTTGGAGAAAAGAGATATTAACTACTCTTTTAACTTTGAAATCTTTATCCCAGAGCTCTTCTTCCAGGCTCCTCTAGTTCGGGTTGTTCCTCTCCTCATCTTCACCCATCAGACTCTCAGGATGAGTAGAGTTGATTTCGTAGTAATTATGCTCTTTTTGGGCTTCCTCCTCAAGGTCAACAGAGATGTTATCATTGTGGGCCTTTTTGGCATCTTCCTCTGCAACTATTTTCTCCTCATTATTACTAGTCTTACTCTTTTCAATTTCATTCTCCTCAGGATCCATAGCATCTGTATTAATATTGTTCTCCAGAGACTCTTGGATTTCATCTTTACTCTTATTATGCTCCTCCCTTTCTTCATTATTGTTGTACTAGTCATCAATATAGGTTTCCACCAGATTATCAATCTTTTTAGATAAATTAGGTTTATTGTTAGGGTTCATGTTGGTTTAGTGTTAGGGTAAAGATTACATATAGCATTGCGATTTTTCTTCAATTTAGTTTATTATTCAATCGGGTTCAATTTGGTTTTGAGTTAGGGTTCAATTAAATTTATTATTATTGTTAGGATTTTATTTGGTTTACTATTAGATTTAGTATATATAATTTGTTTAAGAGTCTAAGTTGCATTTTCTTTGTTGTTAGGTTTAGGATTCATTTTAATTTAAGGATGGTGTTATCATCCAATTTGGTTTATGATCATGACTACTTTTCATTTCCAATTAGGGTTCATTTAAGTTTAAAGTATATCAAACCCTAATCTTTATATAATAATATTTTATTAGGGTTTATCTTGTACCCTAACTATATAATAGGAAACCAAATTGTACCCTAATCACCTAAACCTACTTAAACCCTAATCCTAACAAAATTGTACCCCATGAACATATTTTGATGTAGATAAATATATGGTGTTACAGTTATATGCTAAATTATGTAGATCATATTACATGTACACTTTTAAATGTATGGTTATCTATGCTTTTATGTATGATTTTAATGTAACATTTTCATAATATTTTTCTAATGTTTACAATGTTTTCTTTAATATGTTCCTAATATTTATCTCATGTTTACAATGTAAACTTTTTATGTATGTTTCCTAATATATGGTTATGGATATTTCTATGTAAATTTTTCTTAATATTTTTATAATGTTTCAAATGACCTTGTTTGTTAGATTTTGCAGGTGTCTTTGTAACGTTTTCCTAGTGTTTTGAAACATATGTAATAAAACTAAATTAATTAATTAACTAACTAACATATTTTCTTAATAGGAAAAATTTAAATATTAACTAAATAACTAAATCTACATAAATCCACAATATTATTTTCTACAATTAAAATAACTAAATTACAACAAAAAAAAATTAAATAATACAACTACATAAAATTAACAAAAAAAAACCTCAAAAACATAAAGAAAAATAAGAAGAAAAAAAAACCTACCTATTTCGACCGAAGATCACCAAACCCTCTCCACATATCTTGAAATACGTCATGTTCAAATGAGCCTCTTAAGGTTATTTTGGGGTATATATGGTTTTTAAGTGTTCTGGTCGAAACCATTTTGGCCAGAACAGTCTAACCAAAATGATTCTATCCAGAACTAGTCTGGCCAAAAAGGTTTCGGTGGGAACTCTTATGCAACATTGATGCCACATGGTATCGTGTGTGTTCCACGTAAGTCCAGCTGAATATGTTTCAGTAGGACACTATTTGACCAAAAGTTGTTTCGGCCAGAACCCATAAATTGTCCTCTACTATGACAACTTTGTACTTTTACCCTATAATTTATTTAAGGTCTTATTATGTTTTCAAATTTTTTAGAGTTTATTATGATGATGGTGAAACCTATATACTCTTTCTTAGACCAATAATATTGGCCTACTTAGGGCTCTTTGAACATACAACAAGATTTGATACTTGCTCAAATTTTTCTATCTACTTGCTCAAAATGAGGCCAAACTACCACCAAGATTTGATACTTTTACCAATTTAAAAAATGTGCCATCTAATCAAGCATCCTTGATGAGTGCCATATAATCAACCCAAATTTCCAAAAGTATGCATTCTAGTACTATATCTCATCCATCCACCCATGTCATGAAATCCACCACTTCTTATGGAATCTCATATAAAAATGCACATCCTCTATAATCTCACAATCAAATATAATTATTGCCCCACAATCCACCACAAAAACCTATGTACTAGTAACCATTACTAGCCATCCAATTGCGTGTACTCCTTTGGGGCCAACAAACAAAAATGTCATAATAAATGCCATATCCCAAGGCACACCCCTATGATAAAATATTGGTGAACAAAGAAGAAATTCATAAAGCACACCCCTAAATAAATACACTAGACTATACAATATTGCATCAATCCCCCGATTTTCTAGTATGAATCCATTTTCTCAACCAAGCTCAAATTTTTCCTATTCTACACCCCATAGTTTCTAATTATATGATCCACCCTACCCATCGTCATCATGAAACTCTAGGGTTAAAACCAATATACACATAAACTCAAGGTCCTACATATCTTAATTGTCCTTAATCCCAGTCCTATTGTCTTTTAGTCATTATTCATTAAGCAATAGTATTTCCTCTCGAAATATTTTTTAATGCATTGACCACTATTTCATGTTATGGGATCACTAAGATCTTGTCCTCATTTCATTGTTTCTCTCTATGTTTTATCAAAATAACATTATCTTCTTTCATATGATAGTCCTTGACACATTTTAGATCAATGATTTTGCAAATGTTTCTTAATTTTCCTTATTCTCAGTCCTAATTTCTTTTAGTTATGGTTCCTTGAACACTATCATCTCTGCCACTAAGAATTTTGAAGGTATTGAGAACTATTTAATGCTATGGGATAATTGAGATCTTGTACTCATTTCACTGCATCTCTCTTTGTCTTATCAAAATAACATTATGTTATGTAGCTTGATTGCGAAGGATTTGGTGGAAATAACATTGTCAAAGTGATAGTAATAGAGATATAATATACAATATGGTTAGATGGATTGGGTGTGAATAGGCCATGTTTATCTATATATTGATGTCATTTGTAAGTAGAGGTGTTATATAGAGGAGTCAATATGTCAACTAGTGGTACGCTTAGTTCATGAACAAAATAATATGCCCAATGCACTAATAAAATAAACCAAATGAACTAGGGAATATGGTTGATTCTTAGGATATATACCAAATGTCTTGGGATATATGTGCCAATATTCCATATTCTTAAGGTTATGTGCTAAACATATTAGGATATGTGCCAATGTGCTATATTCTCAAGGTTATTTGCTAGATGTTCAAGGTAATTTTCCAAATGCACTAGGCTATCTACTAGTTGCTTGGGATCACTGAGATCTTGTCCTTAATCTCAGTCCTAGTATCTTTTAGCCATTGTTCCTTAAGCAATACCATCACTCCCCAAAAAAATTTCAAGGTATTGACAATTATCATGCTACAAGATTACAATCTTGTGGAAAAAGGAAATAAATATCTCAAGAAGATGAATATATGCTAAAACAAACAACACATCCTTTGCATTATTCATTATCCTAAGAACACTTGATTTATTTTGTTGTGGTAATGAACACTTGTCCCATTGTGCCTCTTGACAATGCCCAAATTCTCAGCGTCATATCCTACCAACAATGGCCCTTATGCTCCCTAAGTGCATAAAATTGTTGAAATTTGCTGAGCCATTTTTTGAAAAATGTGGCACTTGTGAGCAATCTGTCTAAACCTATAGGGTCATGTGAGGCCCCTCTACAATAAAATATCTCAAATTTTAAAGACTCTTAGTGGTTTTTGTAGGGTAGAAATTGTTTTGTTCTTACAAAAACCATCAGATGCATTCAGTCCAAAGTTACAAGGCAGCCTAAATATCAGTTTGTTCATCATGGGCATGAACTGATAGTGATGTTCCTTGTGTGTGGTAAGTTCATAAAATTGTCAAACTTTGACAAGTAATTTATCCTAAATTATGGAACTTAAAAACACTCTATATAAACCTATAGGGTGATGTGATGCCCCTCTATAATATGTCTCAAATTTTGAAGACTCGGAGTAGTTTTTATAGGGATACAATCTTTTTACTCATGCAAAAAATGTCAGATTCATTCAGTGCAAACTTGCAAGGTAACCTTAATATTATTATATTTGTCATGAGAAAAAATTGATAGTGTGATCACATCTAGTTTGGTGTGTTTACCCAAGGAATGGTCCCATTTTTTCCTCTCAAAATTTTTGAACACTTGGTGTCTTACCCTACTAGTGATGTCCCTTATGTACCCCTAGTGCATAAAATCATTGAACTTTGACTAGTTATTTCTCAAAAAATGTGGTACTTTAAAATTGATATGTTTGTACCTATAGTGTCATGTGAGGCCCCTCTGTAATAAGCTATCTCATATTTTGAATATTTTTTAAGTTTTTTTCTTAAGGCAACAATTTTTCTGTTCATGCAAAAATTGTCAGATGCATTCAATGCAAATTTGAAAGGTAGCATAAATATTGTTTTTTTCATCATGATAATGAACCAATAATGTGATCATGTCCATTTTGAATGGTTTACCCTAGTTATTATCCCATTTTTCCTCTTGAATCACTTGAATTCTTGGTGGCATACCCTACCAATGATGTCCCTTGTGTGCCCTAAGTGCAAAAAATTGTCAAATTTTGACGGGTCATTTATAAAAAACCATGTAACTTAAAATTATCCATTTGATCCTATAGGGTCATTTGAGGTCCCTCTACAATATTTTTTCTTGAATTTCAAAGAGTTTGAGTGGTTTTATTAAGGCAACATTTTTTGGGTTCATGAAAAAAATGTTGGATGCGTTTAGTACAAATTTGCAAGGCAGCCTAAATATCATTTTATTCATCATGGGCATAAAATAAATATGTGATCGCATATTTTTAGGAAATTTTACCTTGAGCATGGTCCCATTTTGACTTTTGACTCACCCAAATGCTTAATGTCATACCCTACTAATGATGTCCCTTCTGCATCGTAAGTGCATAAAACCATCAAACTTTGACGGACCCTTTATCACAAACTATGGAACTTATGAATAATTTTTAGGAACCTATAGGGTCATGTGAGGCCCCTCTATAATAAAATATCTCATATTTCTAATATTTGAATCTATTTTCTTAGGGCAGTAATTTTTCTGTTCATGCAAAAACTAGAAGATGCATTCAGTGCAAAGTTGCAAGGTAGCCTAGATCTCATTTTGTTCGTTGTGGGCCTTAATTGACACTGTGATCAGGTCTATTTGGTTGATTTTACCCTAGGAATGGTCCCATTTTTCCTTAATGTTAGATTCACATATAAACCAAAAAATCTATAAACTAGAGACATACATGCTTTACTTGGTCCCATCATAGAGTTACGCCATCGTACAATCATTTCTACATTTATTAACTTCACATGACCTTCACACTTGAATTCCTCTCTAGCTATGTCTCTATTTAAAGATACTCCTACACCATAATATTCCTGAATTGTGAGGTACAATTAACTGACCATATTATGTGTTGGTTGTATTTAATATTTCTTTCCCTTAAATCATCATAAATTTTTTTTTTAAATATCCTTGCAAAAAATATAACGGATGTCTACAAGCATTACTAATATAGAAGTGATACTCTTAAAACCTTTCTATCCTACTCGGTGCTACTATGTGCATGCATGATTGCTATGTGTACCAAAATTGTAACTTTTCTAGAATGGTAATACATAGGTTGCACTTAATTTGAGGTTTTAGTGTATATTTATCAGAAAAATAAATCATAGAGACAATGGTGCTAGGGTATAAGTTTCCTTATGTAACTTGAATTTCTCATCTTTCCATCGAGCTCTATGTGTATGCGTTATGTACTCATAAACTAGTTTCTCTTAAAATTCTTCATAAATTCAGCTACACATATATCATATCTCACTAACCACATCTCCTCAATTGTTTCCATCTTTAACCCTGTATGTGATTGACTTTTAATTTTCAAAAGAAACTAATTTCTTACCAATTTCATGTGTGCTCTCTGGATGTAGAATTATCTACAAATGTTGCAAACCACCATATGCAACACATGATCCTTTCAAAGACATCATCTTATAATAAATCAAACGGTCATCTCATTTGCATTGTACACTTGAAATAAATTCTCTTGTTGACTTAGGAGGTTCTTATATACTACATTCCAAAAAAATATTGTTAGTGTGCAAATTACAACATATATGATGATAAATATCATAATGCATGGAAAATTCAATATGCATCCTACAACAACATGTGATACATGCATGATTAAACTTAACATAGAAATATTTTTTCATTTCAAAAAATCTTTGACTAATTCTTATTTGGGAAAACCTTTGAACAAAACTTTCATAAAATTATGTTTGATTCATATCCAAAAAGTGTTTTGGGTGTGGCTCGTGATTTTTAGATCCAATTTTCCTTCCAACATCTCTTTGTTTGGGCAAAACCCTTGTGATTTCATGCATAAAATTTGAAATTAATGTTCTTAGATCAATAACAACAACCTTGTATTTGGATGGATTTCAAACCGAGTATGCCCAAGTAGAATTATTATTTGGATCCTCAATTTTATCCTCACTCCCTAAGACATTTCATAATGTTGTTCTACTTATCTTTAAAATTTAACTTGTTTTTCTTATTAAATGATGTTTTTTTAATTTCCTTGTACATTATGGTTGATGTGATAACAAGTCAAGTAATATTATAATAATTAGTATGTTATGTTGAACCAATTGCATGATATGCATCAAATAGGTTTCTCAGAGTAGCTCTTTCCCTATTATTTATAAACGATCATAAGCCAAGAAATTTCATTGTCTCTCTAAATTTCAGATGTCTAACCATTTCAAAAATTAATTGGCATCTTCTAGTTTGATTGAAGCTTTGAAAATAATTATTCCATATTTTTTAACCATTATTCTACATTTTTAGTTAGAAACTTTATAAGGCAATGGCATCAAAATATTCTCAACAATATAAATTAGAAACTTTGGTTTTCTATGAATAATTCTAGGAGGTGTTAAGATTGGTGGATATTCGTCATTTGCATTAGATTCTTTAGGTACATTCATCACAAAATATTCAGTTGGTGTATGTTCATCATTTTACTCATCATTCATTTTGATTTCTTCTTCAATTGCATTAGGTTTGTTTGGTACATAAAATTGAGATGGTGTAGATGACGTACCTTCTCCTTCCACAATTCTTTGTTCACATAATTTTCTCATGTAGACCATTTGCCTTTCCTTTTCTACCTCTTTTTGTTCAATTGTTCCTCTTTTATTCTTTCTCATGTTGTCAATATCAATTTCCCTAAATATTACCATTTTGCAAATATATATTACGAGAACTTGTACAATCAAATTACCAAAACAACTACAAATTGTTATCATTTTTATAATAAAAAGTATTAAACAATAAAAACATCATTTCACAAACAAAATAATAATACAATTTAATCATTTGAACTCATATTAAAAAAATCATGTCTTGCACTATGAGAAAAAGTCGTAGAAAAGTGTGAGCACTTTTAGTAGGACCTTCAACAAGTTAAAAAAGTGTTTATTTGGCCAATCTCAATGCAATTTAGCTCAATATAACATGAACTTGTTGTGTTTACTCAACACTTGATCATGTTATTTTTCTGTAAATGCACAACATTCATATTGGCATTAAACATTCATAGTATTAAAAATGTATATGACTTTTTGTATTATAAAACTCATGTGGATTATTTATCCTTAAAATAAGTTCTAAAAAAAACAAGTGAAACGATGAGAGAGAAGGGACAGAAGGGAGAGGGGAGGGAGATCAGGTAGAGAGAAAAAAGAGTTTGAGAGTGAAAGAGAGTGATTAAGGGGGAATAGATGGAGAGAGTGAGAAGAAAGAGGGGAGAAGAGAGAGACAAACAAATGAGATGGATATGGTGATGAGGAAGGAACAGGGGAGACTGAGAGAGAAGTAAGGGGTGATTACGAGTAGGACATGTGTGTGTGTGTGTGTGTGTGAGAGAGAGAGAGAGAGAGAGAGAGAGAGAGAGAGAGAGAGAGAGAGAGAGAGAGAGAGAGATGCATCCAAGGACAATGGGAACTCATAGAGTTCAAAAAAATCCTTGCAGCAATATTCACACAAAATAATGCATCAAAGAAAAAATAAATGAATGTAAGATCAACCTCCTTATTAGCATAAAATCAGATAAATGAGATTACTACAAGAAGAAATACATTTCAAACATACAAGCTTGATTGGAACCTACAATAGGTTATATTTCTATACAATCTACCGACAAAAACAGTTACATGAACCTTCTATAGATACTTTCTTCCATCCGATCTATAGATTAGATCTCTACAAGTGCTAAGATTCTACTTTTTCTGTCTCAAATCTCTCTCCCTCAAGAAATCAATTACAAGAGTATATAAATACTTTGCAAACATGAGATCAACCAAGAAAGATTAGATTTCCCAATGAAAGGAAAATTTATTACAATAAATAGGTCATGACCCAAAATCATAAGGATCTTCATCCAACGAGGGAAACATAAATTTTGATCCCTCAAGTAGGTCGGCCACACACGTAACATCATCAAGAAATAAGTCGTTAAGCTTCACCAATCGGGAAAACCTTCATGAGATCTAAACACCAAAGAGTGGATATAAAATATGGATAACAAGACAATCATATCAATAATATGAAATATATAATGTGTGAAGCAACCAAATGATGCGTGAACCCAGGAGAAGGATCGCAACTTCCAAGACTATACATAGAACAATCGCAGATAGAAACTTAGAGACAGATCAATCAAGAAAATAAGAAAAAAAAATTGGTTGATGCAAGATTTCCAAGATCTCAAGATGCTCCTACATTAGACACTCGGGGTTATTTGAAAAGTGAGCCTCTCACTTTGCTAGGGCCAAAGGAAAACCAAAATGGTCAACCTCAGCCTGAGAAATCCATGAAGAATCTTCTACTAGCATGTCCTTCCATTTGAATAGATACTCCATATAATACATACCTCTTGTAATTCTATGATGAAGAGCACCATATCAACAACTAACTTTCCATGCACTTGGTAGTAATCTGATTCACAAAACTGAAAACTTCATTCTTGAGGTAGTTTCAATCCTTTCAACTTTGAACAGTGGACCCAAAAATACATAAAAAAAATACTTCCCAGGTTAAACAATTTCAATCCAACCTATAAAACACCATTTGAACATTTAGGATGACACCAACTTTGTTCAATAGTCAAATACCTTACATTTGCTTGTTAACCTTGTAGCCTTTCAAATTGGAGCAGCGACCATAGATTTTGATATAGGAAACATATTAGGATTTTGATTATATATTTAGATACCCATTTGGATTTCCTACAATATATATTAAAATTAGCATAGGTTTATTTGGACCAAAGGCCTCAAAATCTTATGCTCACTTTTTTGTACATAGAAAGACAATGAAAACAAGCCTTAAAAACCATCTGGGGTATCACATAATTAGGCCAAATATTCATATTTATACCTTCAAACCTTGTGATTTTTAAAATAAATATAAAAATATTAAATTATACAAATTTGAAGAGTATTATAACCATATAAATTAAAGATATGTAGTTAGTTTGCTTGTTGTCCTATTAAAATCTGAACTTCATTGTTTTCACAAAAAGTGCAATAACTTTCATAAAGCTTAACTAAATGATTCAAACCAATTTAATTTGAAATATAAACCATCCATCTTTCCCATAGTATAATTTTCAAGTTGTGGTTCATCTGTATAAGGTAGTATAATTTTCTGCTACTGGACTGTTACATAGAAATCTGGAAGTTGCACATAATGAAACAATCATATCTTGAGAAGTACAGCATGGAAATGCACAAGAATGGATTTGTATGAAAGGTATTTAATTAAAATATAGTACTAGAATAGTTACATAAAAACACATCATTGAAGAGCCCTCTTGGATTTGTGACAGTCAAAGACCTCTCTAAACCACTTACCAGCTTGAGGGTTTGATGAATAACCTTTTCCAAATTCCCTCCAAACGGATCACCTACCTTGATAAAGACCATTGATGAATTTATAAACTCTTTTAAACTTATCTAACCTTTCAAATAACTCCCACAACCATTGGAATTTTATTTTGAATATTTTGCACTTTTGGTAATGTTGCAACTTTGCAACTTTTGCATTTTTTGACAAATTACTACTATACTTGACCCTAGCATTCATGTACACCCCTAACCTATTATAATGGATTTATTTTTTCCAAATACAAAATTTCAAACCTTTTTTGGATATTCTTCACCATTTGACCACAGTTGACCCTATCAGGACCTATTAGGTCTCTCGAAATAAATTGGCTCTTAATGCCTTACAACTTGGTGTGTTTTGATCCCATTGGTCTTTGTGACCTTACAAACATTAATAAAAGATTATATACAATAAAAAATATCATTTGACCTCACAATATATCTCCATTATTAGGTTCTCTTGCACCATACTACCAACTTTGACATCCAAAACCTACTTTAGGTAACAAATAATGTCTACATTTGTTCAAGGATTGAATTATGGCATAAAATTATTGATCATACACTAAATAAACTCTTTTAGGATCATTCAAATTATCACTATAATATGAAATAGGTCTCCCTTTTTCACTTAAGACAACTCTAATTGCATTTCCACTAGCATCACAATATACTTTAAATATCATATTGAAATTAGTTAAAGCTAACACCATTTTTTATGTTACCTTCTGCTTCAACAATTCAAAACTCCTTTGTGCTTGATGTGTTCACTTGAATACCTTCCTATCTCATCTCTATTAGACCTTAAGAAGAAAACACACAACTGAGAGGGGGGTGAATCAGTTGTGCCATGATCTCATATACCTTTAATCAACTTAAAAACATTAATAATATATCTATGTGATAAACTTGAAAGTAAGATCTCAACATAATAGAAACACATAACACCAATATTTTTGACATGGAAACCCTTTTAGGTGAAAATAAATGATGGAGATAGAACCCACAAGATAAGTGTGAACCACCTCACAATAGGTGCTTATTAATCGTGCCCAAAGCCTCTCTTAGGAATAGTTTATTCAATCTTAGGATTACTTCTCCCACCATGTGGTGCATTTAGTTTGTCAACCCAGGGACGTATACTTGAAATGGTATGACACAATATGTGCACCAAGTCTCTTAAAGAGTCATTTTACCTATGCTACAAGAAGGTAAAATACATGAAAGGAATCTACACTAGACCTGCGGGAAAGGAAACACACTTAATCCTTACTAAAATGAATGCTGCAAATTGTAAACTCTACTTAAGCCTATTATTTCAACCTAGAGCATTCACCATAACTATCCTTGCAGGTGCTGCAAGAACATTCACAAAGTACAATGATGCAGGAAGAAACTGTAATCTTCTATCTAAAATACTAGGAATGCTGAAAGTAAATCTACTCTACTCTATCCTAATCCACCTCCCAAGTGGAACCCCTTAGTCATCTTCTGCTAATGTACTAACATAGAAGGTAAACCAAAAATCACTTCATTATATTTCAAGAACTGATTACATAAGAACGATACATAAAACTCTAAATGACCTTGCTGTGCAAGATGCAACAAATAATGTATTCCAAATACTTTTGGACTTACAAACTAACAATCAAATCCCTATAAATAGAGGATCGACACTTTATTCTAAAATAGAAAAGAAAAGATCTGACTGAAATCATGCCAAAGAAGAGAGGGAAATGTAACAGCCCACGACATGTGCAATAAAGTTTGGTCGACAAAGTCAACATGATGATAAGTGCAAAGGGAATATAGTAGCGCTACATTCCTGCATTTCTGGAATAGTGGGTCCTCTTTTGTAGTAGTCGTGTCTTCTAGTGCCATGATGGTTACCCATCGTAGCTGGACCTCAATGTCCTCTTTGAAATGTTGTCGACCACCCTAAAGCTGCTCCTACTTCCTAGCAGGTTAGTTATCATGCAAAAATATTCATACAAGTAAATTTAATCAAATTGATCCAAATATTAGAACACACATTTCGATTTCTATTTGAAATACTACAATATATATATATATATATAATATTGGCATAACGTGACATAACTATCTACCCATGAGTTTGACGGTTCTAACTGTACTTTAACACAAGTTCAACTGATTATAATTCCACAAATGTTTTGGTAATACTTAAAAATAGAGTATTAAGATCAATATAATAGAGACAGTAAATGGTCTCATCATCTACCCCCTGGTAAGTTGAATGCTTGTCCTCAAGCATTGCAACTTTTGGTAGTTACTCAAAAAACACCAACCTCTATCATTCCTCACCTCTTGCTCTTGAAAGTGTAATAGAATCCCCTTGTCTTCTCCCAGACATCCACTCTGTGATCCTCCTGCAGCCGGTCAAGCCTGTCGGCATTGATGTCATAAATGGGCCAAAGGAGCATGGGTGGCTGCATGGTGAGTGGACACCAACATTCCTGTCTAATTTGTCTACCTAGCTGCATGTATTTCAGTGCTCTGTGAATAGCTGCTTGGAGGTTGATAGGGCTATGTGGATCTGACTTAAATGCTTCAGGTATTCTACTCCACCTACTTTTGGCACTAGCTAGGGCTCTCTAAAAGATGAAGTAATACATGCCATCATACTCTGCATAGACCTCTGTTATGATCCCAAAATTTTTCTCCCTTGTTTCCTCTTTGATTTTTCCATAGGTCAGATTGAGCCAATCTCTAAGGAGTACATCTGGTTTGTTGCTCTCTTCCCTCAATGACAATGGTTCTGTTTTCTCCTGTTCCCTATAATTTTCTAGCTATCTATCATAATTGGCCTCATTGTGCATCCAAGACATTAATGCCCTTAGGTGTACATCCCCTATGTAAAGTAGAGGGTTCCACTACGTTTCTGCTAGAATAATGAAGTTATATATACAGTTCACAAAGTAAGTTTCGCTACCATGAGGGAAGGGTCTGGTATAGGCCATAAAATTCTTGAGCTATTTTAAACTCAAAGTCTATGTCTCTAATGGTCATCATTAATTGGAATAAGAGGAGATGTTCTTTCAAACAGATGACATAAACCCTAGGTGGTGGCCTACAAGTAATTATTTGATCAACCAACTTAAGGGCATGATCCATCTTTTTTTTTTGTCTTGCCAATTGATCTTTTAAATCTGCAATCTCCTCCCCTTGCTCTATTATTACCTTCTTCATTTTATTTTTCTCCTCTCCCCATAAGGTTATTGTCAAAACATACTTATTATGTAATCCAAAGAGAAGCGTCTGCAAGGTGATTGGGCCACAATCTTCTGCCTGGTTATTTTGGCTCCTTTGTTCCTTCCATGACTATTCTAAGAAACTTGTTAACCAGGTTCTTTTATAGGGAATTAGGGAAGTCTCTGAGTAGGCTGACTGATGAGTTATTGAGACATCCTCCTCATTTCTTTCTGAGATATCCTGATGAATTTCTTGGGGGTTATTTTGGTATACATCATGATCAGCTTCACATTTATCTTTTGGATTTTGAGAAATGTCTAGAATTTTAGATTGATTTGGGGAATCATCTGGAATAATTTGTACATGAGGCTCTTCATCAGATTACTTGGGGGAAACAGATTGGATTTCTGAGGATACTTTAGGGAGGTGTCCTCTCATTCTAGGGCTTCTTTGCACAGGGGTTTCTTCAATTTCCATAGGCTTTTTCTTAATAACCTTCTTTAGTTTCTCTGTTGTAGGAGTAAATACTGCTGGAACCAACTTCCTTTTCTTCCCCTTTGAGGTTGTAGGGTTTTGTGGCTTGGCTACAAGAATAGAAGTTTCTCCCTCTAATTTTTGTTTTCCTTTTATTTGGGAAGAAGCAAATACATTGCTCATATGAGCAGGTAAAGGCATACTTTCTTATAGATTTTTAGCTTATGTCCCCTGGGTGTCTTGTTCAACAGCTAGGCCAGTGGGTATTGCATCATCATGGCTAGATTTTACACTAGGGTTAACCTGAGGTTGCAGGGTTTTATGCTAGAAAAATTATGCCCATGCCAAAGGAGAGACATCCCTAAGAGATTTCTCTATTAGAAATTTAATTAGGGCATGGTGGGTGACAGAATTGACATTTCCTTTCTGGGTTTCCTCAGCACTAATGCATAATATATTGCACAAGAAATTGGGAACATTCATTTGAAGATTATGCCTTACGTAACTAAGTAATTTAAAGTGATGTGTGTGCAAATTAGAAAATCTTCCTTCACAAGTAAAATACCTAATAATATGCATGGCCAATTCATTATGTGGCAGAGGGATAGACATTATTTTGCACCCTTGCTTGTTAATCTCCAGAGGAGGGTCACTCTATAGGGTAAAATGGGCCCTAGCTGTTCTAGGATCAAGCACATTGGGGTAGTGCTCCCCAACCATTGGTAACCCAGTTAATTATGCTATATGTTCTTCTGTGGCAACTTCTGTCAATCCCCATACAGTTGCTTTCCCTTCCTCAAATGTATTTGCAAATTCAGCTGCTGCATCTTCATCAAACTTTGTTAACTTCAAAAAATATCCTTACCAGCCACATGCATTAAACCTCCTTACTAATTCAACATCTGAAAGTAAAACACCATGTACTACTAGCTCATGTCTCTGCAACTTCCCTCCCATCTGTGCTTTTCTGATTTTTTAATTTGTCTACTCTGTTGTCGATAAATGCCTTGTTCCTTCTTAAGTTTCAGACTAATCATTTAAAAACTATGGACTTCCTTCTGAATTCCTCTATTATTCTTAACATGAACAATGGTGATGTGTTTTAATAGGAGAAATTATAGCTCTTATTTTAGGTTGCCACATAATTTAATTATAGGTCACATTAAGTCTGACAATCAAGGATAATTTGGGAATAAAGGTACGACAATTGTGCGATATAGAAATGAGATTTTAATGAGACAAGGGCAAAGTACAGATTTGAGGTGACGTTAAATATTTTAGGAGTAAATAGAAATGACATTTTAGGAATTAATACATGTCCCTACACCCTATGAAACATTGACAAGTGTCCTCACTTGGTGTACTTGGCACGAGGTATAGAACTAGATTAGTTTTGTAATGATACATTTATTGCAGTACTAGATATAATCATTGAAATTTATGCGCTAAAAATGAAATTTTTTTGAAAATATTATACCTGTCATTTGATCATTGTACATGGTAGAAAAAGGTGGTGAGAGTGGAATGATGGTGGTTGTAATACCCCAAAATTGGCACCTTACAATTCTAATCAATTTTGGTGCATTTCTTCAATTTTCTCATCATCGAAGTTCTATTGTACTAGGCAAATTCTCCTTCCCAATTAACTTTTATTGACTTAGTCTCAAATGAAAAAAACCTAAATTTGCATAAATCTTACACTATATTTAATTCCTAAATTTTTAAGATTTATTAGCTAAAAAATCCCTATGATTAATTAATTTAATTCTAAAGTCCTAAGTGCTTTTAAATTAAATTAATTCCACTCCCTTTAGCAAATACAAATAAAAGGAATTAAAAAATTATTTGGTTATTTGAATGGATTATCCTCAAATGAATTTCATAATTCCATGTGAAGGGTCACTCATGTGGCAATAATTCATTCTTTTAATTAAATAATTCCTTTATTTTGTCTCACCTTCCTCCATGGAGATGAAGGGTCAGCCGTTTCTTTCCAAGAAACTCTTCATCCTCTCTTCAAGATCTTCTATATTATGGACCTCCTTTTCTTCATTTGAGAGAGAAAATTTTAGAGTATCAAAACTATAGCAAATTCTTGTCTTAATTCTCTCATGTTTTCAATCTTTTATTGCATAATTAGTTTAATCTCATTTAGATTAATGGTATTTTTCATCTTAATTTAGTTTGCTTATGTATCAAATAGCTTAATTATATTCTTTCTTTCAAGCTTCTTAGATTAAAATATGGATTTCCATTCTTAGATTGTAATGGCATCTCTCATATAGAATAGTTTCATTGCAGTTTTTAATGCTTTCAAATTCTCCATTTTAGCTATGGTCATGGTTGTTGGCTCTCGTTCTGAGAGTAATTAAAAAAAACCCCAACTAAATAGGAGGCAACAAGTCGATTCAATCAATATTGTGGAATGGATAATTCATGTTCATTTTTGCAATTTGATGATTAAGAAATGACTATGTTGTGGTTGTGCTTGATTTAGAGGTCACATTCAGACACATACATTTTGGTGCCCACCATGGGGTAGAAAATTGATTTCTGACCTCACTGTCAAAAATTTTCTGATAAAATTATGTACTCTGCCGTATAACCATATTTCTCTGTGTATGGATTCTCGTGTGAGATTTTTGAGCATGCCAAATGAAGTTGTGATTTAATTAGCAATTTCTTGTGTGAAGCCTTGCACTTTCTTGCGGGAAGCCTGGTAGTTCCTCGCACGAGACTTGGGGCCAGTTTTTTAAAATTTCACAATTTTTGCAAGTATTGTTTCTATTTTTTCTGATTATTCTAACATGCTGCTATTTTTATCTTTCTAATTTTTCTGACAGCATAACAGTGAGCTGTAGGTCACTTGACAAAGACATAAAACTTTCTAATGGTTTGTTTGCAAGAAGGTTGTCAAAGATAATTTTAAAAAAATGGTGTGCTTGTTTATTGCTTTCATCACATAGTATAAATAGGGCCTTGTTAAAATTTCTTAGGAATCTTGATAGAAAAATAGGGGAATAGGCTCTTCATTACATGGAAGTGATTCCCATGGATGAATCTAAGACCTAGACATTGCTAGCATGATGGAGACCTAGGGAAGCAAGGAAAGTTAACAAACCTTTAGCACGTTCACTTGTTAGGGGATTATGCTCTTCTCTCTTTGAGAGATTCAGAAACCCAAAGGCTTCTGAATTGGTTGGAGGAGAGTTATCTTGGTGTTGAATATGTCTTGCATGTTTGGGTAATGTGAAGAGGTAGAGAAGTATGCTCTTCTCTTTTTGAGAGAATCATAAAATCTGAACCTCGAATCTAAGCCAAGTTTTGTGTCAGCTTTAGAGGGCATGCCAGAAGTTGAACCTCTAGGAATGACCCAAGTGAGTACACACCTATCACCGGTGATTCCACCTCACTATAATAAATTTTTCTTTGTTGAGTCTAAATACTCCAAAGCCATGGTAACTTCTTTCTCAGGATTTTGACTATCACCTTGAGAAATCCTTGTCTATTGTACTGAGCAGCGCTGCTCCTAGCCCTGCTTGTGGGGGTGTATGACTTTCAAGTGTTGGTGTGGTTGTGAGGACCCAGCCTTGTATTAGGGACATCGAAGGTTATTGTGAATGGAAGCCGACTAAAAAATTTCTTAGTTAGATGCCTACCTGGATCACCTCCAAAAGAAGACATAATTTATGCGCAGGGAGGGGGAAGAATCTCTCCCCTAGATTCTCAACATAGGTATGCACCTAGATTCTTGAGGTGGTATATATTGCTAGCCCCTGCTTTAAAGGTAACCTTCAAACATATATTACTAAGTCCTTGGAAACACCAAAAACATGGGTGCCCTCTCAGGGGTGACATTGCTGTGTGAGGTGCACACATATGCATAAGTCAGTGAGGCATGAATTTTGTCTTTTCTACCATTTTTTTGGTAGGGATAACTAAGTGTTTGTTTTGAGTCTTAAACTGCCCAATAATGATTAAACAAAGACTCCCATGATTCTGCCAAGTTGCCTTGTCTTTGGTAGAACTATTTGTGACTACTTCTTGTGTCACTATTGCTTGATCAAAACTTTGTGCTTGTTAACGATTTTTTGTCACATTCAAACTGAGATTATTGATTTGAACTATCATAAAACTACCCTAAATCTAGAAATTTTGTCAGAGAACAGTCCTGATTGTGTCTCAAAATCTGATTTTTGTCTCAAAAACTAAGTTTGTCTATCGAAACCTAGAGTTTTCTCGCACGAGATTCCAGAAACTGAGCATTTCCTCGCGCGAAATTTAATTTTCTCGCACGTGTAACACCCCAAAATTGGCATCTTGCAACCTTAACCAATTTTTTTGCATTTGTTATTCTTCTGAATCACCAAAGTCCTATTGTACTAGGCAATTCTGAGTTTTCACTGACTCTACTCGACCTGAGTGTCAAACGCGGAAAATCCTAAATCTATATTAATCATACATTATGTTTAATTCTTAAATATCTACTGGCTAAATAAACCTTATGATCGAATTAATTTAATTATAAAGTCCTAGAACTTTAATTAAATTAAATTCACCCTCTTTAGATGAGACACATGAAAAAGAATTAAAAAATATTTAATTATTAAATAAATATCCTCATTTCAATAATTGAACTTAATTATTTAGATAATTGAGAAAAAGCAATTATGAGGTCATATTTATTTAGTTAATTGCATAATCTCTCAAAAATCTTCTTCTATTCAGAATTGGAAACTTCTCTTTAATTTTGCTTTAAAGAGAGAAAAATAGATAAAACAAATAAAATAATTAAATCAAAGAAAGAAAATAGCTCAAGCAGAAAGAAAACAATTTATTGTATTCTTTTGAATAAAGCTTTCTATCTTGAGCTGGCTTTTCTATCTATTTTATTTTAAAAAGGAAAGTTTCTATTCTGAATAACTTCTAAGTCTATAAAAGGACTCTCATTCTCTCATTCAGACCCCGTGAATTCTTAGAGAAAATATGCATTGTTAGAATACTAAATTATTGTCATGCTTCATATAGAATAACTTCATTTTTGCAATAGCATAACTTCAATTTCTAGAATAATGGCATTTAGCAATCGTGTTTAGATTATCTCACATCTTTCATTTCTTAGCATAATCTTGCATTGTATTGCATTCGTCATGATAAATCCTACGTTATTAGATTAGTCCATGGTTGTGAGACTCTCGTCCTAAGAGCAATTTCAAAAACCTCATCTGGATATAAGGAAACAGGTCGAATCATGCAGGCAGATAAGATGAATAATCTCATATTCAGTCTTGTGTGTACCTGGTGAAGAAGGACTATGTTGAAGTGTGTGGTTAATTAACAAGGCCAAAATTAACACATACATTTCTGGTGCCCACTGTCGGGCAGGTATATTTCTATCTGGCCTTATTTCAATTCATATTTTTCACTTTTTTGCATTTTGTCTGTACTTCCGTACAGGTTCTATTTTAATTTCGCGCGAACTTTCTTTTCATCTCGCACGAACTTTCTAGTTCTTCACGTGGCTTAGAAAACTTCTTCGCGTGATCTAGTATAATTTATTGTGCGA
Organism: Thuja plicata; assembly: GCA_018584345.1. Lineage (NCBI taxonomy): Eukaryota > Viridiplantae > Streptophyta > Pinopsida > Cupressales > Cupressaceae > Thuja > Thuja plicata. The sequence goes on along the minus strand of MU227532.1, from coordinate 636,560 downwards.
AACTGCATTCCAGAGCTTTCAATTTAACATTTCATTGCCTTAGTTTTCTAACCACCTACTATTTTCTGACATCTGTGATTCTCTGATTTTATCTTTTCAAACAACATAACAGTGGTTTGCAGGACGCTGAGACAAAGAAAAGCCATCACAAACTTCTAACATGTTTGTTCCAGGATGCTGATATGAAGAAAGGCATTACAAACTACTAATGGGTTTCTTTGTAGGACATTTGTCGAAGAGCTTTCTTGTTTTCACAACTTCCATTATCTATTTTTAGTAGTTAAAACACACTTCAATTGGTGCTTGAAATGAATCATTATCTTGCGTGATTTAAGTGTTTTTTAGATTGTAATCCTAAGAACTACATGAACGTATCCTCTCCCCTCGCCTTTATGGACATTGGGTTTAATAGAAATTCATGTGATTCTTCTAGAGTGGCTACCTCCTGAGAGATTTAGTAGAGCCGGTGAGACTAGATGCCCAACCGGTAATAGGCTAAAGCCAAGCCCTTCCAAACCGGTATATAAAAAATGCTATTGTGATTAATGTCACAACAGATAGGTGTGAATTCATTGTGGCAACCAAAATATCCTCTAGTACCCTAGTGGTGCGTTAAATTCCTGACATCGTTAAGGTGAAAGCCTTTCTTTGAATGGAGTGGGAGAGCCCCCTTTATTGGGAAAATGACTTGATCACAACCACCTAAATGGATGACCTTACTACAAACTGTTGTTCTAGTTTTTTGAAAACCCTCTATCTGTTGGCGCAGAAGGTCAAAGACCAACCAAGATGCCCCACATTTTTATGGCTTTTAGTAGTGATAACAACCCTTTGGGAAGCAATTCCTTTGGGGTCCGAAGCTTGGTATGCCTGAGAAGTGAGTGCATATGTAAGGAGGAGCCCGTGCTTCCAAGCTTCTAAGTTATCCACTAAGAGTAAGCGTAGCTGAACTTTGGTTCATGTAGGGATTCAATAGATATTGTCCTGGCTATCCTAGGATTGTAATGTTCTTGTTCTGGTATTACAAACATTCTGTGTAATGTGTTTTGTGTGGGTGTATCACTTGAACAATCAAAACTATCATCAAAACACACAAATTGTCAATTTTGAACATGTCCAAAATAATCTATAACTTGAACTATCTGTCAGAAACTAGCATAATTTCATCTTGGAAAATGCAAACTGGTCTTAACAGTCTGATTCTGTAAAATGTACTTTTTTCAACATTTGCATAGTTTCATGTGAAATTTCCAAAACTTCACATGAGTCAGTGAAAATCTTTGTGTGATATAGAATTCTCTATCGCGTGACATTTGGCAATAGTGCCACTTTTTGTCAATCATTATTTTTGTCCTCTGGTGTCTTTCTTCACGTGAAGCAAGCATTTCTTTGCACGGCTTGGTGAGAATCTTCGCGCGACATAGCATTTCATCATGTGAAACTATAGCCTTTTGTCTAAAATAGTGAGCTAAAATCTGCTAATCATTTATTCTTCTATCAAATATTATCTCTGATATGGGTCTATTTTTCTTCCATCTATCTTCACATAGTCTGAAACTTAGTTTCTTGGGTTGAGAACTACGTGATTCTTTCTTAAACTGGTCTTGTCTCATGTCCTTTTGATATCTTTTATCTATGTCATCATGCCTTGTGTCACAATAGTCATCTCTTGGCTTGTTTTAGCCTCATCTTAGATGATTTGCACCAAGGATACTTCACCTTTTGGCATGTTTGTGCAATCTTTGAGATAGTTTCAAG
>MU227532.1:605461-633072 GCA_018584345.1 Thuja plicata | reverse complement strand
CCAAGATTTCAAAGATCCATTTCCTCCTCATGGAAAAGGTGAATCATCTAAAGGCAAAAATACTGATGCTAAGGTCAACTATACTTACACCAATAATGACAATGTCATTAATATGGTTGAACCTGTTCACACTGAATACTGTAATGTCCCCATTCTTAATGGAAAGGAAGATACGTCTAAGTCCAAAACACCATTCATTTTGTGAGGGCCTGCACCTCAGTCTTCTAAACAAAGTCAGTCTTGAGTGAGTGCTAATGTTGTTACTCAATCTCACGCTAAAATCATTCTCAAAGGCCCTAAGCCTTCTATATCTACATCAACTCAACCTTCTGATAAAGCTAAGGTTGACTCTGTTACTAAGAATCCCAAAGTGGGTTCCTCATCTAATGCTTCCAATTACAACATTCTTGATCAATTGCAACATACTAATGCTCAGATAACTATTTTTGAGCTCCTAAAAATCTCCCCTGCTCATAGGGAAATCCTAGACAAATCCCTCATTGAGGCAAATGTCCTAAAAGATCTTGATCTTGACCAATTTCAATCTATGGTAGGTCGCTTGACCTCCCCACATTACTTGTCTTTCTCTAAGGAAGATGACCATTCTTTGAGTCACCCGCATAATAATCCTCTGCACATTGAAGTCATGATTGGTCCCAAGAATGTTTGTCGTGTTCTCATAGATAATGGTGCTGGCCTAAATATTTGCTCTGCTAGTTTCCTTATTGAGTTAGGCTATGGCAAAGACTGCATTGATGCTTGCAAAAAGATAACCATTAAATCCTATGATGAGGAAGAATGTAAATCCAAGGGTTTAGTTGTTTTTCCATTTAGAGTTGGTCCTATTGAATGTGATGTTATCTGTCAAGTGCTTGACATCCCTTTGGCATACAAAATCCTACTAGGAAGGCCATGGATTCATGAAATGCAAGCTGTCCCTTCTACATACCATCAGTGCATTAAGTTCCCATTCCAAGGCTCTGAGGTGACTATACCCGCTAATACATGCTATGATTGCAATGCCCTCACTAAATCTACTGACATTCTTGTGCCTACCAATAGAGAATCTATTGAAATCCTTGAGGATAAATTAAAAGAAATGGAAAAGAACTTAACTCTCAAAGAAACTGATATGGGAGGATATTATATTGGACCTGTATTATCCATTACATCTTTGCCTTTGTCTCCCCGTTCTTTTGGGAGACCTTCTAAGAATACTAAACCTTCTATGGCTTCTCCTCCAACAAAGTATGGTGGTACCTTTGTACAAGCCACAGTACCATTAGAAGAAGAAGCTGAAAATAGAGCCATCAAAGCTTGGATCTATAAAGGAGAAGACAACTCTAAAAATATTCCTCCTTATGACATAAAACCTGAGCAATATGGCAAGGGTTTATCTATTATGCAATGTTTTAGCTATAAAAGAGATGACCCCATAGGTGTGAATCATAAGGGTTTGATTGCACCACTTGAAGCTATTGGTCGTAGAACATGCAACTCTACAGGTATAGGCTTCCAAAAACTCACATTCCAATTGGGAATAAATAAGTTTGTACCTCGAGAAGATAAGAAACCCACATCTGAGGAAACACCTCAAGTTGCAGATCCTGAAGATACTTTTCCTTATCCTATTCCACCAGACATGGTAGCATTCTTTGCTGAACCAGATAAATTTGTGCCACATGTTAGTACTGTAGACACTGACAGTGATTCTGACACTACTACTTCAATTGCTCCATTAACTTATGAAGAGTGGAAAGACATATACACTCTGAACCCTAGTCATCAGAGTGATTTATTCATACTACCACACTTTCAAGAATGATTTGATAAAGAATCCCAGTCACTTCTCCTTACACAAGAGGCAAGTGATGATACAAACACTACTGAGGTATCTAGGTCAATAGGTATTCATTTGACCATAGCAGAAGATCTAGGTATAACTCATCCCAACTGGGGACAAAGAGTTGATTTTACTCACGTCTTGGACATGAGACCTAATGATGAAATGGACTCCAATGAGTATGAGTTCGACAACTTATCCTATGCCACTTCTGACAGAGATACAGATACAACAAATGCATATGAAAACCTTCTTGAAGTAGGTGAATGGTCTAGTGTAGGGCCACATGAGTCTGACTCCCTAGGTGTTGACATGTCATCTACTATGGTCATTAGGAGTCAAAGGGATTCGACTATACCTTTGGAAGAGATCACTTTGGGTCTCAACTTACTTTTTCATTCCTTTGATGATTATACTGTGAACGCACTTGAACCCATAACTCCTCTTTCACTTCACCATTCTGAGCTTATAGACCAAAACTCTACCTCCCCATCTAATGAAGTCCTTACATTCCAGAATGATTATGCTCTTTCCTATTACCTACACACTGTTGAACCTGTAATGTCTCCTACCAGTGAAGCAAGTGTCAACATGACTGAGGCTGACATCAAGTATCTTAGTCATAAAATAAAAAGAAGAAAAAATAGGCACTCTGTTGGTGAAAACCACGTTGTGGCAATATCATAGCCTAAAATAGTCAAAATAAAAGATGTATCCAAAGGTGAAAAACTCTCCGAGGCACCAAGGATGAGATACTTGATGCACTTCCAAGTCATTTTTAGGAAAGATCATCTGTCCTTATTGAACCAACTCAACCTATCAAATTGGGTACAGAGGTAGAACATCAGATTATTCACTTGGCACAATCCCTATCAGAGGCAAAAAGAGAGGAATTCATCACATTCTTCAGAAATAAAAAGATTAACTTTGCATGGAAATATTCAGATATGCCTAGATTATACCCTAATCTAATCATGCATCATCTATCCATCACACCAAGTGTTAAGCCTGTCAAGCAGAAGCTTCGTAAAATGCATCCACATAGCTCTACTTGTCAAAGCTGAGCTAGAGAAATTTCTTAAGGTAGTGTTTATCAGAGTCATTGATTATGCAGAATGGATCTCTAATACTGTTCCAATGTCCAAACATGATAAATCTATCAGAGTCTGCATAGACTTCAAAGACCTGAATTTGGCATGTCCTAAGGATGATTTTCCATTGCCTAACATCGATATGATTGTAGATATGACAGTTGGATATGAAATGTACTCATTAATGGATGGTTTCTCTGGTTATAACTAGATAAAGATTGCACCAGAGGACCAAGAGAAAACAACTTTTACATGTGCTTGGGGCACCTTCTGTTGGAATGTCATGCCCTTCAGATTCAAAAATGCCAGAGCTACATATCAGAGAGTAGTTACCACTATATTTCATGATATGATGCAGAAAACAATGGAAGATTATGTGGATGAGACTTTGGCTAAGAGCATGCACTGAAATAAACATCTTGCTGATCTAGGTCCCATCCTAGATCGTATGGAACAATTCAGTCTATGGCTCAATCCTAATAAATGTGCATTTGGTGTAACATCTGGTAAGCTACTTGGCTATATCATCTCTGCCAAAGGTATTGAAGTAGATCCTGAAAAAGTACAAGCTATTCTGGAAATGCCACCACCTAAAAATATCAGACAAATAAGAGGACTTCAAAGCCGATTGCAGTCTATCTGGAATTTTATCTCTCAACTGGCGGATAAGTCACAACCATTTACCAATACTTTGCACAAGGGTGTGACTTATTAGTGGAATAAAGAATGTGATGAATGGTTCACGCAAATCAATAAGTATCTTGCAAACCCACCAATCTTGATGTGTCCCATTCATTGGGAGCCACTTATACTTTACATATCTGCTATGGATACATTATTGGGTATCCTATTGGCTCAGGAAGATCAGCACAAGAAAGAAAGGGCTATCTGTTACATTAGCCAAACTCTGGTCTCATATGAAATAAAATACTCTACTATAGAGAAGGCTTGCGTTGCAGTGGTTTTTTCTTCACAAAAATTGCGACATTATATGTTGGCTCATACAACACGTCTAATCGTTAAAATTGACCCTCTGAAATACTTGCTAAATGGGTCATGCTCCTCAGTGAGTTTGATATTGAATATGTTGAAAGGAAAGCCATTAAAGGCCAAGCAATAGCAGATCAGTTGGCAGAGGCACCTCTAGTTGATCATCAACCATTGCACATTGAATTTCTAGATGAGTCCATATTACTTCTTACACATCGCTCATGGACTATGTTTTTCGATGGTTCATTTACCCAATAGGGGTCAGGTGCTAGGATCCTATTCATTACACCTCAAAGATACTCATTACCAAAAGCATACAAAATTTTGTTTCCTTGTACAAACAACATTACTGAGTATGAAGCTCTCACAAATGGTATGAAGATCGCCCTTGAGTGGCACGTGGACGAACTAAATGTTATTGGAGATTCCCAATTGGTCATCAATCAGGTCAATGATATCTATCAGACAAGGGATGACATGTTGATACCTTACAAATGGTTGGTTGATGATCTTCAATAGTATTTTACTCACATCACATTTCAACAGGTTCTGAGGGTAGATAATAAAGTAGCAGACACCATGGCTACTCTTGCCTCCATGATGCAAATGCCTGAAAATGATTTTAGATATGAATTCCTAGTGGAGACATTACGCTACCCAGCCTATGACTCCCCTAACTCCTAGATGATCTGTTCTATTATAGGGCATGACTCATCCCGCTACCATCACATCTTCTCCAACCTAAGTGACCAGATCATTCTAGACACTTACTACCAGAATGAGAAATGTCACCTAATCTGCAGTGCTTCACAGTTCATCATCATTGCTAATGAATTGTATAGATGTGGTCTAGATGGTACCCTCCTTAGGTGTTTATAACTTGATGAGTCCAAACAAGCGTTAGTAGAGGTGCATGAAGGCATCTATGGGTCACACTCTAACTGCCTGACATTAGCCCGCAAACTTATTAGAGTTGGTTACTACTGGCCAGAAATGGAAAAAGAAGCAACATAGTTTGCTAAGTCCTATAAACAATGTCAATTACATGGAAACTTGATTCACGCTCCAGCCAAGGAGCCGATTCCATTCATTACTTTCTAGCCATTTTAGCAATGGGCCTTTGATTTGGTGGGTAAGATCTACCCCTCATCCTCCAATGGACATAAGTTTATCATTACCGCTATGGATTATTTCACTAAGTGGGTGGAGGCAGTCCCTCTCACCGTTGCCAGTGGCAAAGCAGTAGCAATGTTTATTCTCAATTACATCATCTGCAAGCATGGTGTACCCTCAACGATTATCATAGATAATGGGGGACAATTTAAAAATAAGGATTTGATAGAGCTATTCTCTAAGTTCAAAATTACTCAACACTGGTCTTCCATCTATTATCCTCAGGGTAATGGACAGGCAGAAGCTTCCAACAAAACAATCCTTAAGATCCTACACCGCACAATGCATAAGTCTAGACGAGATTGGCACCTCTAGATTAATCCAGCTCTTTGGGCATACAAGTATAAGAACACCAACAGGGGATACACCCAAGGAATTGGTTTACGGAGTAGATGTTGTGCTACCTATTGAGGTTGAGATTCCTTCTTTGTGATTCTCCCTGAAGGGCCTCATTACTAATGAAGACACTAGAATATCTCGGCTACAAGAGCTAGAATTACTTGATCAATGTCGCCAAGTGGTGTTCAATCACCTAAGAGCATACCAAAAGAGGATGTCTAAAAGCTATAACAAGAAGGTCCGACCAAGAGACTTCCAAGCAGGTGATCTCATTCTAAGAGAGAACCCTAAGAATCAGCAACATCAGGTCCAGAAAGGCAAGTTTGAACCTAATTGGCTCAGTCCATATATTGTTACTGCAGTGTTTGGGTCTAGTACCTATCAACTCTCTACTACTGAAGGAGAACAACTCAAAGAGCCCATCAATATTCTTCATCTACTACAGTTGAGACATCTTTAGTATGCTCATGTATATACTAAAGTCCTGAAAAAAATTCTAAACATTTGAAAAAGTCCTAGAAAAATGATCATCTTAGGGAAAACCTAGCGATAGGAACTTTGATGTATCTCCAAAAAAAAATCATATATTCCAAAAATACAAAATAAAATTGAAAAATACAAAAAAAGAGAAAAATAAAAAAGGTGCCATTGATGAAAACCTGGCAAACAGGCGTCATGGTAGAAAAAAAAGAATTTCAACCAAGAAGGTGAAAACCTGGTAAATAGGCACCTCTTGTTCCACAATGCTATATCTATCACGGCACCCCTTGGCTTCATGCACTTGCTTTCCCGCATTGCTTCTTTCCTGCTTTCATTTTCTTTCAAGTTCCCGTCAAGACACCAACTCACATAGATTGAAACTGGTCATACTCTCAGAATAACCCTCCTGATCTAGGGGGTACTATCCTATATATCTTTTAAGGATCTTTTTCACATCAGTCACTAGTGGTTCTCACTATGTCTGCCTACTATATATCTTATACTATGATCACTTCATTTGAGCATCTCTCTCACGTCAATCACCAGTGGTTCTCACTGCGTCTGCCTACTGTCGCTATTCTATTGAGATTGCTCACATTTGTTACAGTTGGAGTTATATACTCACAACTCTCTATCTATCGATACTCAATCTTGATGATTCTATGCTTTAGTCTGTACATATCTTTTAGTCATTTTTGTGACACTCTAGTTCCTTTGCGAACCCTCCTGACTTGTCATTGATTCTGCGCCATACACTTGGGGGCAATCACATCTGGTTTGTCCTCACAACATATGTCAAGTCAGTCATCATTACTTGGGGCACCGGCCCCCCATTTCATCATATCTTTGGTTTACACTTGAGTCAGTAATCTTGTCACTTCTCAAGGACAACTCACTACTGACACAAACTGGTGTTTTTCAACACCACTATAATAGTGTTTTTTAACACTTTGGACACATCTATGTTTTTTTAACACATATCGGATATCTCAAACATAAACACCTATCGATAACATTCAAACACAATACACACACAAGCACAATGGTGTTTTTAAACACTTCATACATATATACATTGAAAATTTTTAAAATAGGCTGAGCTATGCTTGAATATTTCTTTGTATGGTGTCTATTCTTATGGATTTCATTGACATTTTCTTTGTCTACTGCTTGTTGGCATAGTCCCAATGATCCAGCAACGTAAAATAAATAGGGTGTATGTAATAAGAGCTCCCACAATAAGGTGCAACAACCTCACATCCCTTGATCTTGTTTATTTGTATGCCATGGTGAGGTTGCTACTATCTCCTTGCTTTCTATTGCTCTGTTTGTTATTGTTTTGCTTGTTATTGATCTATTTGTTTACGCATGATCGCACTCATGGTTATCTTGGCTTTGGATGCCTTGATACTGGTGTACTCTTGCAATATTAATAGGAAACAATGTTCAGGTCATCTTGGCTTTTGTGCCCTAGTTCTTATGTTCGTTTCCTACATTTTATCCAATGATAAGTCATATTCATATCCTTATGGTTTCATTGTGGTGCCAGTAAGGGTTGTATTGACTTTGATGTTCCAAAAAATGCTCAATGATGATAAATTTATGATGGGTCTCACAACCATGTCCTAGAATTGCACTTTCATATTGCATCTAGCATAGAATTTCATTTTCATATTGCATATAGCATAGGATTGTGTTTTCATTCTAGACTTGCATTATGGCAACAATTCAGTGTTCTCTTCTTTGCATTCTCCTGGGTTCATACATAGGGGAGTTCTTCTTTAGAGTCTTGGTTTCATCATGACTAACCAAGTGTTTGATCCTCACTCTCTATCTTCAACTATATGCTCAACTCATTTTTGGGATCGAAATCGAAATCTGACACTTCTATATCGCTCAAAATTGCATTTTAAAATTTTTGGGACTGATGTGATCAGACGCTTGTGCAGTCAACTTTTTGACATTTCTTTCTTGTCAAAATCTTGTCATATCATCATTTTCTCAAATCTTTGACTTTTTTTGCCTCAAAAGTCAACTCTAGTCAACCCTAGTCAAACTTGGTCAACCAGATCTCAAAATCACTCAAACTTTACTTTTGAATCTTTTGAATTCTTCCATAATCTGTTCTGAGTTCTTCTCATTCTCTGCCTCAACATCTCTTTGTGATTTTTCGCTCTCCATCACTCTTCTGGCGTGTCATCTTTCAATTTCACTCCCGAGGGGGTAGGATGATTACATCATTGAATCTATTTCAATCAATCTGATCTAATTTTCAAAAGTCCTCATTCCTAGGGGCATCTCATCATTTGGGGCATGTCCAGTTTTACGTACCTCATAGTCAAAACTGAGTGTTCCACAACTTTCAATCAATAAGGGCATCTTTGTTCCTTACATATTATCATCTTTTAAGTATCTGAGAAATCTAACTCAGAGTCTTGAGGATCAAGCTTCATTCTGGAGATGATTCTCAAAATCTATCTTTTGAGACAGGTATCGGGGCAATCTAACCCTGATTCTTGAAGGTTAAGCCTCATTCTAGGGTTAGCCTTGGGAAAGATTTCTATCTAAATAGTGTTTGGGCAATCTAACCTAGATGTTGGGGGACTAAGCTTCATTCTGAAGATAGTCCTATAAACCCTTCTTGACTATCTTTTGAGACAAGTATCGGGGAAATCTAACCCTGACTCTTGAAGGTTAAGCTTTGTTCTAGGGATAGCCTTGGGAAAGATACCAATCTAACCAATGTCTTGGAAATCTAACCTAGATATTGGGGGACTAAGCTTCATTCTGGAGATAGTCCTAAAATCTCAATTGATTATCTTTTGAGACAGGTATCAGGGAAATCTAACCTTCACTCCTAAAGTTTGAGCCTCATTCTGAGGACAACCTTGGGAAATATATCAATCTATTTAGGTATCAAGGCAATCTAACCCAGATCCCTGAGGATCAAGCTTCATTCTGAAGATGACCCTTGAAAAATCTACTTGACCGATGTCTTGGCAACCCAACCTAGACTTCAGAGAGTCAAGCTCTGTTCTGGAGATGGCTCTGAAATCTTTGCATCATCAACTTTCAAATCTATTCTTTTGTGCTTCAAACATCAGACTATTCTTTGAATCAATGTGCTGCTTGCACATGAATTCAAACAGGGGCAAAATGTAACACCCCAAAATTGGCATCTTGCAACCTTAACCAATTTTGTTGCATTTGTTATTCTTCTGAATCATCAAAGTCCTATTGTACTAGGCAATTCTGAGTTTTCAATAACTCTACTCGACCTGAGTGTCAAATGCATAAAATCCTAAATCTATATTAATCATACATTATGTTTAATTCTTAAATATCTACTAGCTAAACAAACCTTATGATCAAATTAATTTAATTATAAAGTCCTAGCACTTGAATTAAATTAAATTCACCCTCTTTAGCTGAGACACATGAAAAAGAATTAAATAATATTTAATTATTAAATAAATATCCTCATTTCAATAATTGAATTTAATTATTTAGATAATTGAGAAAAAGCAATTATGAGGTCATATTTATTTAGTTAATTGGATAATCTCTCAAAAATCTTCTTCTATTCAGAATTGGAAACTTCTCTTTAATTCTACTTTAAAGAGAGAAAAACAAATAAAACAATTAAATCAAAGAAAGAAAATAGTTAAAGCAGAAAGGAAATAGTTTATTGTATTCTTTTGAATAAAGCTTTCTATCTTGAGCTGGATTTTCTATCTATTTTATTTTAAAAAGGAAAGTTTATATTTTGAATAACTTCTAAGTCTATAAAAGGACTCTCATTCTCTCATTCAGACCCCCTGAATTCTTAGAGAAAGTATGCATTGTTAGAAGACTAAATTATTGTCATGCTTCATATAGAATAACTTCATTTTTTCAATAGCATAACTTCAATTTCTAAAATAATGGCATTTAGCAATCGTATTTAGATTATCTCACATCTTTCATTTCTTAGCATAATCTTGCATTGTATTGCATTCATCATGATAAATCTTTCATTCTTAGATTGGTCCATGGTTGTGAGACTCTCTTCCTAAGAGCAATTTCAAAAACCTCGTCTAGATAGAAGGCAACAGGTCGAATTATGTAGGCAGATAAGATGAATAATCTCATATTCAGTCTTGTGTGTACCTGGTGAAGAAGGACTATGTTGAAGTGTGTGGTTGATTAACAAGGCCAAAATTAACACATATAATGCGTAGTTCAGAGTTTCCTCGCTTGAACCAGCACTTTCTTGCGCGAATTTTTCCTCCGGTGTCCTAAAACAATGAGTTATTTCCTGTTGACTGAGGATTTTTTCACCTGATCTAATTTTTGTCTGAAATCTGGTTGCCTATTTTCCTATTGTCTATAGTTTGAAACTGATTGTCTTGAGTTGTAAACCAACCAATTCTTTCTCAAACTTGTTTTGTCTCTTTGTCTCTATCCTACCTTTCTATGCTTTGTACCTTGCGACGCAATAGTCACATCTTGGGTGTTCTAGCCATACTCTTGATGATTCATGCTGGTGTATTTTACATCTTGGTTGTTCTAGCCTTTATCTCCTTTTTGATATTTATAGAGACAGAGTTCTGAGTTGGATCCTAGGTTTTCTCTCATTTCATCTTCATCTATGCTTGTTACGACTAGAAGCAACAACATATTTCCCATTCGTGGTTCCTGAATAGGTAGAGGTAAATCTCGTAATCAAGGAAAAGGTCATTCTGAACCTGTTGTTCAATCTGATAGTCAAGAGGGATCCTCACATTCCTCTTCTCCATACGATACAGATCCCAGTCCAGATCATAAACCAGTGTTTTAGCATTGTAATAATCCCTTATTTCAAATATAACCTGAACCATTGTTTTAAGATCAACAAAACTCATTTATTCTAGATCAAGAAAACTTCAAAAGGTCACCTATTTGGGTTGACCCTATTGATGATCCTCACTACCTTAGTGATCCTTTTGAACATATCAATCCTTTTGATCATATTAACCCCTTGGATCTTCCAAAAGTTACATTGACCACGAATTCTCGGCTCAATACACACATTCGTATTGAACCTGTGCACACATCACAATCCCACATCAACGAAATGGGAACTCCTTTCGATTACGTACAAGGTTAATACAATGAGGTCCATGACCAATCTCAAAATGATCAGGGTCAACAAAGTGATCAACATCACCATCGCCCTCCTCCACATGACCAGAGTCAAGATCTGAACCAAAGCATTTATGAGATTCCCAGTAATGATGATGATCTGATAACTCAAAATGACATAGAGGCTGCAAAATATAATAAGGCTCTCATCAAGGTGATGGAAATTCTCCTTGTGGAAGATAAAGAGAAATATTTTCTATATTTGGCAAACCAAGGAGTTAAGCTACCCTTAGATTTCAAAGTGGAAATGCTTGTCGCTAAAGAGGAAGAGACTAAGACTACCAAATTGCAAAAGATGATTCAAGATATGCAAAAACAAATTAGCCAACTTGTAAAAGATAAGGATAAACCCGCACAACAATTCATGATGGAGAGTATCTGTCCTTTTCCTTTTGATAGGAGTCTTCATATGCCACCTTTTCCCAAGGGTGTGGAACTCCCTAAGTATGATAAGTATCTGGGTACCACTGATCCTAAGGATCATCTAAGAGAATTTGGTGCCCTATCTATGGAGTTCATTCATGATCAAACTTATTTAATACATCTCTTTCATCGAAGTCTGGGTGGACCTACCATGGAGTGGTTTTCTCGACTACGCACCAACATTAAGACTTTTGATGAGATTGCAAATCTCTTTATCCTACATTATTCCCACAACATATAGTATCCCATCAACATCAGGGACCTTTTCAATCTTAAGCAAAGACAAGGGGAGTCATTCTTGACATTTCTCCAGAGATGGAGATAGCTTTGCACTAGGTATCCTCGTAAAATACCTGAATCTAAGAAACTTGAGATCTTCTTGGAAAATATCACTCCTAATTTTGGGTATCAAGTATAACTTCAAGGTCCCCTCAATTTTTATAGCATGATTAAACAAGTTGTGAGGATAGAGACATTTATGGTTAAGAAAGGGGAATTGACTTTATACAAAGACAAAAAAAAAGGTTCCTCCTCTTCCAACAAAGATAAAGGAAAGTTTGTCAACAAGAATAGGGACATTATGAGCGATGGAGTGGTTGATAATGTGACCCCAGCTCCTTCAAAACTAGTTTTCAATCTTACTTCTAGTATACAAGTGATCAAAACTATTGAAAAGGTTGCAACAAACATTCGACCACCTTCTAGATTCTCTAGCAACAAATCTTGGGCCCCTCGACCCAAGCGTGATTTTACTTCCTTGGGAGAACCGGTTGACGTAGTTTACAAGACTTTGGTGCAAAATCAGATTCTCACTCCTTTGGACAAGCATCCATATGATCTGCAACCATGACCCCATTGGTGGAATGAAAAAACATACTGTGACTATCACTAGAACAAGGGTCATAAGACTTCTACTTGTCTTCAGTTGCGCCATAAGGTCCAAGATCTGATTGATAATGAGGTTATTATTGTGGAAAATCATAATAAGAATTCATATCACTAGGCATTTAAAAATCCCTTTCCTCATAATGAGAAAGGTGAGTATTCCAACACTAAGAACAACAATGCCAAGGTTAACTACGCACATACCACTTATGAAAATGTCATCAACATGATTGAACCTATCGAAGTTGAGTATTGTGATGTGATTACTATCAAGGGGAGCAGGGATGCTCCTAAGCCTAAGACCCCTTTTTTCTTGAGAGGACCTAGGTCTCACTTGTCTAAACCTAAATTGTCTCAGGATTGTGCAAACATCATTACCAGATCCCATGCTAAGATCACTCTCAAGGGTCCTGACCCTCCTGCTACTACATCCACACCGAAACAACCCATAGATAAAGTTGTTATTGGCCTTGCCAATAAGACCATGAAAGTGGTCCCCACACCTTCTACTACTAATTATATCATTCATGACCAACTGCAAAGAACCAATGCTCAAATAACCATCTTTGAGCTGTTAAAGATCTCGCCTACTCACAGGCAGATTCTTGATAAAGCCCTTGCAGAGGCTAACATCCCCAAAGACATTAATCTTGATCAATTTCAATCTATGGTGGGTCACTTGACTTCACTGTACTATTTTTATTTCTCAAAAGAAGATAAACATTTGATCAGCCACCCGTATAACGCCCCTTTGCATATAGTGATCATGATTGGTAAACAACTTGTCTGCTACATCCTTATTGATAATGGTGTTGGCCTTAATATCTGCTCTACTCACTTGCTCACTCAGCTAGGCTATGATGAAGATCACATAGATTCCCACAAGAAAATTACTATCAAAGCCTATGATGAAGAAGAAATAAAGTCTGAAGGTTTGGTTGTGCTACCTATTCGGGTTGGACCTGTTGAAACATATATCACATGTCAAGTGCTAGACATTCCTCTTTCTTATAACATACTATTGGGAAGACCATCGATCCATGAAATGCAAGCGGTTCCCTCTACATATCATTAGTGTGTCAAGTTTCCTTTCCACGGTGCAGAAGTGACAGTTCCTACTAATATGGGCTCTTCTTGTAATATGCTCACACAGTCAGCTGATATTTTTGTTCCTGCTAATAGAGAATACAAAGAATTCTATGATGCCAAGCTTAAGGATATGGAACAGACTTTGAAAATCAAAGACATGGGCATGGGTGGATATCAAATAGAACCTTTTCTATCATTAGCAGCTCTACCTCTATCTCCTCGTTCTTATTGGAGACCCTCTAAGAATAATAAATCTTCTACTCCTCTTGAAATAGTTTATGATGGTGCCTTTGTACGTGCTTCAACACTATTAGAAGATGAAGATGAGGAAAGAGCTATTAAAGCTTGGCTTTGCAAAGGAAAGGACATATCTAAATAAACTACCCCAACTTGTGAACTAGATCCCAATAGTGAAGGTCTTAAAATTATGAAATGCTTTGGATACAAAGGGAGTGGCTCAATAGGGGTGAATGGTAATGGGCTAGTTGAACCTATTGAATCTATGGTGCAAAAGATGAAAGACACAACTAGTTTAGGCTTCAAGAAGATCCCATTCCATCTAGGGATTAACAAATTTGTGCCAAAACTGGATCCTCCACCAGAACCTGAAGGCACAACTACAGTTGACACCACAGAGGATAGCTCTGATGAGGATTTCTTCCCTTATCCTATCCCTCTAGATCTGGCAGAATTCTTTGTTGAGCTAGATGACATCATAATACATGCCAGTACAGCCAAGGCTGGCAGTGACTTTGATGGTGCTAGTCCATTCACTTCTCTCACATTCGAACAATGGAAAGTGTTGCAAGACCCTAAATTCTAGGGTGAACGATAAATACCATCATACTTTCAAGAGCAGTTTGTGCAAGAATAGGCTGGTGTCACAAGAAATTTTAAACCTTCATGGTAGAAAGGTCCCAATCAGATTTTGGACACAAATTCCCATGAATATTAGTTCAATAGTCTTTTAGAAGGATCCTATGAAAAGCTTCTCAACATAGGTGAAGGGTCTAGTGAAAGGTCTAATGAGTCTGATTCCATAAATGTTAACATGTCTTTTGCTATGGTTGTTAGGAGCCAAAGGAATTTGAATACACCTTTGGATGAGATTGCTCTAGGTCTCAGCTTACTAGTCTGCGCTTTTGATGATTATACCATGAATGCAATTGAACCCGTAACTTCTCTCTCACTCCAACATCCAGAGCTAATAGACTAGAATTCCCCTTCCTCATCCAACAAAGTCCTCAAATTCCAGAATGACTATGCTCTAGCCTATTATCTTCATGTTGTTGAACCTGTAATGTCCTCCACTAGTGAAGAAAGTGTCAACATGAGCGAGGCTGATATCAAGTATCTTAGTCATAAAATCAAAAGAAGAAAAAATAGGTGCTCTAATGGTGAAAACCACATTGTGGCAGTGTCAGAGCACAAAAAAAAGTAAAAATAATAGACGTATCTGAAGGTGAAAACCTCTCTGAGGTGCCTAAGGATGAGATACTTGATGCACTTCTGAGTCATTTCTAGGAATGATCATCGGTTCTTATTGAGCTGACTCAGCCAGTAAATATGGGTACAGAAGAACATCCACACATTATTCATGTGGCTAAATCATTGTCTGCAGAAGAACTCAAAGAATTTACAGATTTCTTCAATGAGTAAAAGATAAACTTTTCATGGACATACTCTGACATGCTAGGTGTAGATCTTGATCTTATTATGCATCCCCTGTCAATAACTCCTGGAGTAAAACCAGTCAACAAAAAACTCAAAAAAATGCATCCACATGTGGCTCTACTTGTCAAGGTGGAATTAGAGAAAATCCTAAAAGCTAGGTTCATCAGAGAAATTGACTATGCAGAATTGGTCTCCAACATAGTTCCAGTGTCAAAGCATGAAAAATCTATCAGAGTCTGCACAGACTTTAGGGACATAAACAAGGCATGTCCAAAAGATGATTTCCCACTACCCAACATTGATATGATTGTGGATATGACAGCAGGGTACAAAATGTACTTTCTAATGGATGGTTTCTTTGGCTATAATCAAATCAAAATTGTCCCAAAAGACCAAGAAAAGAATGCTTTCACTTGTGCATGGGGCACTTTCTATTGGAATGTTATGCCATTTGGTCCTAAGAATGTTGGAGCCACGTATCAGAGAGCAGTCACTACTATATTTCATGATATGATGCACAAAACAATGGAGGATTATGTTTATGAAACCCTTGCTAAAAGTATGGATAGGAAAGCACATCTTACTAATGTAGGCCCTATGTTGGATCGTATGGAAAAGTTCAAACTACATCTCAATCCTAAGAAATGTGCATTTGGAGTAACTTCAGGAAAATTGCTTGACAATATCATCTCCGCAAAAGGAATTGAGGTGGACCTTGAAAAGGTGCAAGCTATCATGGAAATACCTCCACCTTGCAATATCAGAAAAATTAGAGGTCTTCAAGGTTGGCTTCAGTCTATCTGATACTTCATCTCACAGCTAGCTGACAAGTCACAACCATTCACTAAGACTCTGCATAAAGGTGTGACCTATGAATGTAATAAAAAATCTAAACAAGGTTTTCAACAAATCAAACAATATCTAGCTAATCCACTTATATTAATGCCTCCTATTCATGAGAAGCCATTAATATTATACATCTCAGTTATAGAAACATCTTTGGGTGCTCTATTGGCCCAAGAAGATCAAAACAATAAAGAAAGAGAGATCTATTACACTAGCAGAACATTGGTATCCTATGAAATGAATTATTCTATCATTGAGAAAGCTTGCTTGGTGGTGGTGTTTGCTTCCCATAAATTATGGCATTAAATGCTTGCTCACACTACACATCTCATTGAAAAAATTGAACCATTAAAGTACTTACTCAGTAAAGCTACCCTCACAGGTAGACTAGCTAAATGGGTCATGATACTCAGTGAAATTGACATTGAGTATGTGGAAATAAAATCTATCAAAGGGAAAGCAATTGCAAATCAGTTGACTGAGACACCTATTGTAGACTATCAACCATTAAGGATTGAGTTCCTAGATGAGTCCATCATGCTTATCACACATTAGACATGGACCATGTTCTTTGATGGATCATTCACCCAGTAGGGGTCAGGTGCCGAAATCTTGTTCATTACACCTCAGCGGTATTCATTACCAAAGGCTTACAAAATGATGTTTCCTTGCACAATTAACACTATTGAGTATGAAGCCTTGATTAATGGGTTACAGATCGCTATTGAATGGTGTGTCGATGAGCTAAAAGTCTTTGGAGATTCACAGTTGGTTATCAATCAGGTGATTGATATCTACCAAACAAAAGATGAAAAACTGGTGCCTTATAAAAAGATGGTTGAGGATCTCAAGAAATACTTTGCACATGTTACATTCCAACAAATTCCAAGGGCAAATAATAAAGCAGTTGATGCCATGGCTACTCTGGCTTCCATGTTACAAATGCCAGAAAATGACTTCAAACATGAATTCCTAGTGGAGACGTTATGCTACCTTGCTTATAATTCCCCTGAATCCTGGATGATCTATTTAGTCATTGGACATGACTCATCTGGCTACCACCATATTTACTCCTACCTTCATGACCAGATCATTCTAGACACTTACACCCAAAATGAGAAACGTCACTTAATTCACAGTGCTTCATGGTTTGTCATCATAGCTAACAACTTATATAGGCAAGGTCTAGATGGTACCCTTCTTAGGTGTTTAGAACCTGATGAGTCCAAGTGTGTATTAGTAAAGGTGCATGAAGGTGTTTATGGGTCCCACTGAAATGGCCTGACACTAGCTCGCAAACTTATTAGAGCTGGTTGCTATTGGCCAGATATGGAGAAAGAAGCTATATAATTTGCTAAATCTTGCAAACAGTGCCAACATCATGGAGATATGATCCACGCTCCTACCAAGGAGCTCATTCCTTTTGTCAACTTTTGGCCATTTCAATAGTGGGCCTTTGACTTGGTGGGTCAAATACATTCGTCTTCTTCAAGGGGACATAAATACATCATTACTGCTACAAAATATTTTACCAAGTAGGTTAAGGTAGTTCCTCTCATCATAGTTTATGGCAAGTCTGTGGCCATGTGTATACTAAACTACATCATCTATAGATATGGTGTATCCTCATTAATAGTCACTGATAATGGGGGCAATTCAAGAACAAGGATCTAATAGATTTATGCACTAAGTTTAGAATTATTCAGTACTAGTCTTCTATCTATTATCCCCAGGGTAATGGACAGACGAAAGCTTCAAATAAGACCATTCCCAAGATATTACACCGCACAGTACACAAATCTGGGTGAGACTGGCATCTCCAGATTAATCCAGCTTTATGGGCTTACTGCACCAGTATACGGACACCAACAAGGGCCATGCCATTTTCTCTAGTTTATGGTGTGGATGCAGTGCTTCCTATTGAGGTTGATATTCCTACCTTGCGAGTCTCTCTAAAGGGCCTCATTACTAATGATGATATCAGAATATCTCACCTTTAAGAACTTGAACTACTGGATGAATGTTAGAAAGTGGAATTCGATCATCTCTGAGAATATCAAAAGATAATATCTAAAAGCTACAACAAGAAAGTCAGACCAAGGGAATTCCAAATGGGTGATCTCATCCTTAGAGAAAACCACAAGAATCAACAGCAGCGGGTCCAGAAAGGAAAATTTGAACCAAACTGGCTTGGTCTATATGTTATTACTATAGTATTTGGGTCTGGCACTTATTAGCTCTCTACCATAGAGGGGGAAAAACTCAAAGAGCCTATCAATGCTCTCCATCTGAAGAAGTTCTACAGTTGAGATGTCTTTTGAATGCTCATGTACATACTCTATTATGAAAAAATCCTAAAAATTGCAAAATGTCCTAAAAAAATGATCATCTTAGTGAAAACTTGGAAAATAGGCACTTTCATGTATCTATTATCCTAGTGAAAACCTAGTAAATAGGCACCTTGATAATACAAAAAATGAAAAAATACAAAAAAATTGAAAAAAAATGAAAATACAAAAAAAAAAAGAAAAGAAAAAAAGAGAAAAACATGGCATTGATGAAAACCTGGTAAACAGGCGTCATGGTAGCAAAACTAGAATTTTTGCCAAGATGGTGAAAACCTGGTAAATAGGCACCTCTTGTTCTGTAATGCTCTATCTATTGCGGCATCCCTTGGCTTTCTTACAATTTTCTCTCCTGCTTTCCTACTTTAGTTTTCTTTCCTGCTTTAGTTTGCTCGCTCATGCATTTGCTCTCAGTCATTTTCAAGATTTTGATTGACTTCACATGGATTGAAACTGGTCACACTCAGGGGCATCTTCTTGGTCTAGGGGGCATTATCCTATCTTTTGGAGTCTTTCTCCTCTTCGCATCAGTCACCAGTGGTTCTCATTGAGTCTTCCTACTAATGCCTAGATCTCACATCAATCTTTATACTTGAGAATATTTCTTGCGTCAATCACCAGTGATTCTCATTGCGCCTTCCTACTATCATTGTACTACTAAGATTTCTCATATCAACTCACTATCTACATATTCAACATCAATCCATTCATTACTTAGGGGCATGGATCCCCACTCTGATCGCATCTTAGGTTTACACTCGAGTCAGTAATATTGTCAGTTCTAAAGGACAACTCTCTACTGACACAAACTGGTGTTTCTCAACACCCCATAAACAATGTTTTTCAACATTCTCTTTGGACACATCTGTGTTTTTCAACACACATTGGATATATTACAACGTAAACATTTTTTGATAGCAGTCAAACACATTGCACTCACAATCACATTGGTGTTTTGAAACACTCTAAACAAATGCACATGCGTAAAATTTGAAACATGCTGAGCTATGATTGAATCTTTCTTTGTATGCTATCTATTCTCATGAATTTTATTGATATTTTCTTTGTCTACTTCTTGTTGGTGCATTTTCAATGATTCGACAACGTCAAATAAATAGGGTGTATGTGATAAGAGCTTCTGCATTAAGGTGGAAAAGCCTCACATCCCTTGATCTTGTTTATTTGTACGCCAAGGGGAGGTTGAAACTATCTCCTTGACTGTTATTGCTCTGTTTGTTTACTTATGTACTCTTACTATATCAAACCAAAAATAATGTTCAGGTCATCTTGGCTTTTGTGCCCTGCTGCTTATGTTTGTTTCCTACATTTTATCCAATGAAAGTAATATTTATATTCTTATGGTTGTAGTGGCACTAGTAAGGATTGTATTGACTCTGATGTTCCAAAAATACTTGATGATGATAATTATGTGATGAGTCCAACAACTAAGTCCTAGAGTTGCATTTAGCTTAGGCTTGCATTCACATTTTAAGCTTGCATAGTGACAATTATGGTGCTCTCTTCATTGTCTTCTCATTCTTCAAAGGTCCTCATCTTTTGTCCTAGATTTCTCTTGACTACACAAGTGTCCGGTCCTTGCTCTCGATCTTCATATTCATTTGGCTAGTACCTATCATATATTGCAATATCCTGCATGAGATGATTAGTACCATTGCATTCATTGTATTAAATTTATTTCCACAAAATTTCATTTCCATACATTCATTTGCATTTACATATCCATAAACATGTGCATCCATTATAAGCATAAATAAAATCATACATAGCATTTATCTATCTAACATCTATCACTGCATTATATTCATTCAAATATCAAATAAAACATGTGCATAAACATTTGCATATTCATCCATGGCATACATCTCTAATCCATACATCTAATCATATAAGAAACATCTCACGAGACATGCAAATTTGAAGCAATATATAAACAAGTAAAAAGATGCCAAAATCAAGCTCATATATATCAATCAATCAAGTGTACAAGGGTGCTACTCAAGCATAGTATATCAAAATGATGGTATAATCTATATCAAATGTCTATCCGCTCCCACCCAGAGGAGGTGGCATGGCCTGCTACTAAGGAGGTGTCGGTGGAGGTGCCTGAGGAGTGGCTCGTGCCCCAGCGTACTCTGAATATGGAAAAACTTGGTCCGCTATCTCGGGAACTATGATCTTGTAGGAAGCATAATAATAAGCTGACTGAGTACCCTCATATCTCACCTCTATTTGAACTCTAACCAATGCCTCCTATAATCCTCCGATCTCTCGATCTCGCTTGACCACTTAGGTCTCCTAGATGTCCACCTGTGTACGAAAGTCATCTCGCTCCCTTTGTGCTTGCCTCACTCTCTCTCGGCTCCTCCTGAGAGCCTCCTATAATAGTGCCACCTATCCTCCTACTTGTGGCTTAGCCATAATAGTATCAGCCATAATGGTATCCTCCCCCTGCTTAGTGGACCTATCCTGCGTACCACTGCTTGCTACACCTACATATGATCCCATAGGTCTAGAAGGAATGAGACTCTGCCAAGTACTCAACCATAGTACCCTCTCCTACTGTAGTGGTACCTATTATGGTGGTACTTTCTATGGTGGTGGCTATGGCTACTGTGGTGGTGGCTGTGGTACCTATTGCGATGGTGGCTATAGTACCTACTGCTATAGTGGTGGATATACCACCTGTTGTACCTATGATCCCATGCCAACAAGATCTGTAAATCTTAGGAATGGATGAGATAAGATCTCTGTATGTATGTGTCATCCCTACATCCATCACCCTTGCTAAATAATCCTACCTAGTTGGTGGTACCCATGCATTTATCATGCTCCTTCCCTAGTCTAGTTGCCACTGTTAGCCCTTCTTCATCTCATTGATGAATCAGGCATATGTGCAGTACTCCCAAGAGACGTCCTGTGGTCTCCCAAACTGTCGTAGGACCCGTGTCAGTAGGAAGTACTCAATGACACTGATGGTGCACCTGATCAAAGGATGCAAGCAAAACATATGTGGTAGCTCATGTCGTGCATCATCCCAAACCTCTATGGCTGTCCGTGGTTGCCATA
The DNA here is from genome assembly GCA_018584345.1 of Thuja plicata. Taxonomy (NCBI): domain Eukaryota; kingdom Viridiplantae; phylum Streptophyta; class Pinopsida; order Cupressales; family Cupressaceae; genus Thuja; species Thuja plicata. The sequence continues at coordinate 611,644 of MU227532.1, read as the reverse complement.
TAACTGCTACCATATCATCTAGCTATGCCTGCCACTGATCGGTCCTACCTAGTGTTGGCTGAGTCATACGACCTGCATATCTATAAATATATGGCTCTAAGGGCTACCGAGTATCATGAAAAATTGTTTGACATACGGGAAGGTGCTCCCAGGCCTAGATCTATAGAATGATGACTCTATCCTCCATGGTCTGTGCACTCTGATACACAATCTTTTGCATCTCATGGTACATCTATGTGAGCATGCACTTGCCCCATTTGAACCTCACTGGTGCCATGGCTAGCATCCGCTGCAGCTGTTAGGAATAAGGTGTCTCAAGCTTGGATAATTCCTATTCTTATTATTTGTTTGGTAAAATGTATTTCTTGCAAATAACGTAATTAAGTGTGAGTGTACATGTCTAGTTGGCATGTTGAAGTGTCACTCCACTTGATGTGTCGACATCTTGAATTGTGTGTAAGGAGATCATGGCTAAAATGGTTATGATGGATTCCTATGACATGTAAGAGTTATTTCTTGAAGATTCAATGATGGGTTAAGACATGCAAGACATGTGACAACTCATAATGTTGAGTACTGTACACTTTTCTATAATCGTGGGGTTCGGGTTCCTATTTTCTTGGAGAATGGAAAAACCCTAATACAACTATCTTTGGAAGTTGCCCTAAAAAGGAAAGAACATTATATAAGCATTTTTAGGGTTGCAGACTGGGATAGAAAAAGAGTGTATTGTTGGTATGATCTTGTGCTATTGGATTTGTCTTTGAGTGTTGATTGTCTCCTGAAAGAACCTGCATTGCAAGTGTGTTGTAACCGTTGTGTTGAAGATAATACATTATGCAGGTTTTGGAGTGTTGGGGTTTTTTATCGAAAGCTTTTCCCTAGGGTAAATCATTGTGTCATTCTCTATTTTCTATATGCATGGTATATGGCTGCAATATCATTGTTCAAGTAGTTAAAGAATCTAAATTGTAAGGATTTAAAAGAATTTGGATAATACTTTCCTTTAGAGATTAGTGTAGGAAGCAGTTATTGCACCTGCATATGTGAAGTACTCTTGAGAGACGTTCTATGGTCTCCCAAACTATTGTAGGACCCGTGTCAGTAGGAAGCGCTCAATGACACTGATGGTGCACCTGATCAAAGGACACAAGCATAATATATGTGACAGCTTGTGTCGTGCGTCATCCCAAACCTCTGTGGCTATCTATGGCTTCCATATAACTGCTGCCATATCATCTAGCTATGCCCACCACTGATCGGTCTTACCCAATGCTGGCTGAGTCATAGGACCTGCATATCTATAAATATATGGCTCTAAGGGCTACCAAGTATCATGAAAAATTGACCAACATACGGGAAGGTGATGTTAAATGTATTCCAGGTTTTGGCTTCTTTCCCTCTGCTTTATGGTTTCCCCTCTCCAAGTTTTCATGTTTTCAAGTCTAAACCTGTGAGAATATTCAAAAGGCTTGAAACCCTAGCTCTTTTTCAGTGTTCAAATTTGAAGAGAAACCCTAAGGTGTTGTTCGCTTATATTTCTTAGTTACCTTTTTACCTCGCTTAAGTCATGAGTTGTGTCTAATCACTTAGTCGCATAACTTAAAACAACATATTCCTTTTTATCCTAGACTTAGTGATTAGCCTTTGTCACATAGTCTCATGCAACATAAGAATATTCCTTTTGCTTTTCTAGACTTCACAATTTTCTTTGTATCGTATAGTCACGGAATCATTGAGATAAAACAATAATATATTAAGGGGCCCACAGACAGGTTGAGAGGTCGCAAGAAGTTTTCAGAAGATAAGAGTTTATTATGAGACATTGCAATTTCCTTGTGTCGCACAATCACTAAATAAGTCTGAGGTGAGGTGTGATGCAATAGCCTTTTTCGCACAGTCTCTAGAAAAGATGCCAGTTAAGTTAAAACTTTTGAGACTATGCGACTAACCTTTGGCAGTTTCAGATAGAGCACAGTCGAGTTGTCGCCAGATAACTTAGCTTTCAAATCAAGATAAGACATGTGTCAGGAGGTAAATGGACTTCATAGTAATCACTTAAATGTAAAGATTTATTCAGCGACTACAAGGCTAACTAGGAGTTTCTGTTGGTCGCAAGGCCATGGAATATTTTAAGGGTATGAGAAGTTACTTGGAGATTAAGCGACAACCCTCAGATAAAATCTTTGAAAGATCCTATGGTAGTCGCCAAGTCTAAGAATAAAAAAGCCTAAGGAGAAAAGTCCTCGTGACTCAGTGGCTAAGGGTATGTTGCAAGGTTGTCAAATAAATTAAAGGGTAGGATACCTTTGTCGCGTTGTCTCAGGAAGTTTTGGCATTCAACATTTTCATTCAGTGATCGGGCGACTAAGGGTATTCACGCAGTCTGGTAGAGGAAAGATAACATTTGGCGACTAAGAGATAATTGCAGAAGTTAACACTAATAGTTTGTCATATGGTCTCATAAATAAATGTGGGTTATTGACAACCATTCACAACTTTGATTTCCTCATTGTCACGTGATCACCAAATGGTAACTGTGGTTAGAAAAGGTAAGGAAGTTGTGTAGTCACCATGTCTCTAGATAAATCACGGGTTAAGGATTGGGGTTAGCGATAAAGAAAATAAGTGCAGTCGTGTGGTCGCTTGATGCCAAATTTTGTAAAAAGGCGACAGTATCGAATATGTCAGTATGAATCATTCATCGGCCAATCATATTTTTAGATTTTGATTACTGTGCTGAAAAGGGTAGCTGAGATGTATGATAGTGGGCCAATTCCAGGATGACATGTCAGCTCATTTGAATTTTATGAGGTGTTGCCAAGGATTCAGTTTTATGAATTTGATTTTCCTGTCACACTCAGGAAACTACGGCTAGGTTTTCAATTATGTTCACAGTATGTGGAATTAAAGACAGAATTGATGTTCTATAAATCATGAGCCGCGTACTTTGAATGGTTACTATAAGGAGTTGATGGCTTATTCATTTGCATTCGCCTTGCTTTCAAAATTCCAAAACGTGAAGAGTTCAGTTGTCTGACAAGTGAAAATTTTGAGAATTGCAGGGTTTTCTACAGTTTAAAATCTCATTGTTTCCAAAATTGTGCACAAGGCAGTCTATGAGTCTAAGTGATAGATTTGTTTCAATACCGGTAAAGAAGAGGAGATTCAAGTACTAAAAACATGAGTAGAGCGGTCAGTGTAGTCTCGACCAGTGGTGAAAGTGAGAGGGTGGAAGACGAGGCCAAGGGAAAAGTTAATTATTTAGATGAATTCCTTAGGTTGCTTCCTGGTTTGACTCAGAACAAAAGGGCAAATGCAAATATGCTAATTGATGACTATCGAGATGTTTGAGATGTTGTTAATCCAGGAACAATAGGTTTTTCTCTTTTCAATTATTTTTTAAAGAACTTTGATAAGGCCATTCCAGTGTCAAACCCTTGGACCTATGGTTTATCCAGGTTAATTGTTCCTGATGTCTTCGTAGATGTAGACTGGTTCTTAGACCTAGCCAATCATTATGATGTTTTATCCTATTGATATTGAACAAAAATTTGTTCATGCAAGCCTTTGGCTTATATAGCACCATGTCCACTAGAATTGACCTGATGATGCAACAATAGAGATATACTTTGAAACTTGGTTTTTCTAGAAGCTAGTTGTTGAAACATATGCTAAAAGAAGTGAGAAAGTATTTAGATCCTATGTCTGGGATCAGCCCATATTATTACAAAGATTTACACTTCTATATCAAGTATGTTTCCTATGCCCTATGTAGAATGCTAGGGATAGATGGTGATGCAGAAAAGATTAGTGCAAGAATTTTGATGATGGTGTTGGACCTACAAGAGGTCCACTCTAATACTAGTTATGACTACATTTAGCATATCATAGATGAAATTCATGAGGGTTTCTTTGCGACGCAGAAGAAGATGAAAGACCCAAAGGAGGATCCCAAGTTCTTACACTACTCCATTCTCATGCATCTCCTTTTGCATTTCAATTTTTTTATCATGGATGTTAATAATTTAGCCCCTCAGAGATTCTACCAAGCAGGACCAAATCCTATCCAATTTCTGGTGAGGGTTTGGAATTACACTTCTAGGGACTGTGATTATTGTGTTTTTCAGAATTGGATTGTGTATCCATTAGTACAAAGTTTAAGGATCAGCAGAACAAGAATCCCACTGAAAGTTATACAACTGCTTAGGCCATGTGAATACACAGATATGTGGGGTGGAAAGCATAATTGGGGTGATTTATTTTTGGAAGAAAACTATACAGTCATCAAGGTATATGGGTGTATTCACCCACCTCACCTATTACCATATTATGTACCAGCAAGAGTGGCAGCAATAGAATTTATATGGCAGTTATTGTTGACATGCAATGAGCATTTTGTGCCACATAAGAAGGAGACTTTGACCCCTAGGCAATTCAAAAAATTTAACTTCACAATTGGCAAGGGTGCTATTGATGCAGTGGGTCAATGGTTGGAAGGAGATAGAATGGGGGTAGCCCCTTATAGATATATTGACCCAGAAGGTTTTATGGCATGGGTAAGAAAACTATATACTCCTACAATCCCCAATACTAATGTCCACTGTGAATGCATAGAGGAAAATTCAATAAGGAATATCTTAGAGGAAGATGATATTCATACAAGAAGGCTGAGGATTCAAGAGCTATTAAATCTTGAGAGGAAAATAAAGAGAAATGGGATGGATTTTGTGGGTTTTTACCCTGATCTCACATACTTTGATCGGATTAAAGCCATGATAGACAACTATTATGTGCTTATAGAACAACTTGATACGGTTCTTGAAAAAAAAGGTGCTCAGACACCTGATTATTCAGAATCTGAATACAACAGTAGTAGTGATAGTGATTATGCACGTCCTACAAGGTATGCCCCACCACAACAAGACATTGCTAAAATGCCACAGTTGCAAGGAGTAGAGGGCCACATTGTGGATTTGACAGTAGTCGCCCAACCAGATGATATAGAAGAACCTACTGCAAAGAGGTAGAAATTAGAGATAGGTTAATCTTCAACTGAAGGGAAAAATAAGAAAAAAGATAAGGCTAAGGCCTTAGTACCTGGCAATAGGTTATATGATCATAACCTAAGAAAAGAAATTAGGGAGGGAAAGAAACAACAGCCTGATTTAGATGATGATGTTGAAGTGCCTCTTAAGGCCTGTATTGATGAAAGATTGATTCATCGACAAGAATTTTTGAATCATGATAAATTTGTGAAAACTAAGGAGTTCAAAGACTTCCTGAGATGGTATACGAAAGAACAAATAAGAGCAGAACTGACAGTTGATGGTTAGGAGACCATAACTAATGAGGCATTGGTGGCTTTGCAAAATTATGATCCTGAAAATGAGGATATTTCACCAGAGGATGCAAGGAAATTAGTACTAGGAAGTGGAATACTATTGGCTAAGGGTTGGGATTTAGCATCCACCTTCATAATTGATCAAATAAGGAAACAACCAGACCTCAAGATGGCTAGCGAACTTCAAATAGGTGATGTAATAAAAGGATTTGGGTATAGCCCAAAGTCTCAGGCCTTTGCAATGTGGAGCCTATGCCCAAAAGATCAAAAGCCCCAAGTGGTGAATATTCAAGAGAATATGGTGGGCCATGAAATGGTGTGGATGATGCAAAATACAGGGGATTTGGAGATATCCCAAATCATGACACACTAGGCTCACTTGAATGAAGAAAAAACTAAACAATTGTCTGATAGGTGTAGCACATTGGTGGAAGAGACTAGCGCATTGGCAAAAGATAGAGAATTATCCTGGATGCAACTTTATCAGCGAGACCAGATGATAAAGAAATTGATGGAAGAATTGGAAGTGAAACATGAGGTAATGTATGTACCTATGTAGCCACAACCCTTGCAAATTGAAGACAAAGCAAAGTCTGAGGAGGTGGTTGAGGAAAAGCTGAGGAAGAGAAAGGAAATAAAATTGCTTTAAGAGCATTAAAAGGTGTGTTATAGTATAGAATTGAAATTCTAAAAGATAAAACTGATGTTGTAATTAATACCTATAACAAATTTCCAGCTTTGCATACTGAGGTAATGGGGTATTTGGCTATCCTAAACCCCTATTTTACTAAGTGGTCTACTAGGGTGCAATTATTTGAGAAGCTAGCATCATTGCAGGC
>MU227532.1:576526-605411 GCA_018584345.1 Thuja plicata | reverse complement strand
CCCCTATTTTACTAAGTGGTCTACTAGGGTGCAATTATTTGAGAAGCTAGCATCATTGCAGGCCTTGAGATCAGATTTTCCAGAAATAGTCACTGAAGTTGAAGATGAGATCAAAAGAGTTAACATTTCTCTCTCATTCTTTAAGGGAAAATTGAACCAAATTGAGGTAAAGTTAAGCCTCTTTTCTCATGATTTTAACAGATTTATACCTTCCTTAAGAGGAGATGATGATCAAGTAAAGGCCTTAGATGCCCGGAGGGGTGAGTTTGACAGAAAAATGCCTAGTAATGAGGCATTTATTTTAGGAACAGATATTGATATAGAAGGGTTCAATAAAATATTGGACAAAGCTTTCAAGGCAGAGACTGACATCAACAAGTTTCTAGTAGATGTCAAAAATATCACTGATGCAAGATGGGATAGGCAAAAGGTCTAAATACAGAGTACTCAAGACTTCAAGTGGCCATCAGATGATGAAGTGAAAGCATGGGAAGTGATGACTACACCTAAGAAAAAGAAGCCAATAGTTGAAGAAGAAATTTTGGATGATAAGTAAGGATGACTACTTGGCACCTCACCATTGAAGATAAAAAGGACAGTTATTGCAAAAGAAGAATGTAGGTAAATCTAAAAGCATGGTCATCCAGACTCAACATAACTACTGCCATCTACCATGTTTACTATCAGATTCAAGTCACTAGATCGGGACAAGAACAAAGAATATCTATTTTTATCTTTTTGACTTGGTCATTCCACCGCTTCTTCTCTGTCTTTCTTTTTGTCTATTTTGTAGTTTTAGGGTTAGGTTTTCTAAGACCATCCAAAGCTTGTAGCATCCTTTTGAAAAGTATTCTAAGATGGTTGAAGATCTATATATAGAAGGGAATTGTATGATGTAGCGAGGATGAAATATAACAAAAAGAATCAGTCTTTCTAAATCTATGCTTGTGTTCTTTCAAGCTTCAAAGATTTTTTATGTATAAAGGAAGGATTACATCAATAAAATACGGTGCAATTCTACTCTTCTTTGTTTTTGTCTCTTTATTTCCTGTGTATGTTTTTTTATGCTTAAGATTGTGAGGCATTCCAAAGCATTCTGGTTACAAGGTGACTATCTAATTACTTGCAAGTTTCTTTCATGTAAAGAACTAAGTTTTGTGAGTAGTTTCAGGAAGCATATCAATATTTAAGGATTTGATACAGTATTTTAGATGTAATCAGATAATTTGTAAGGCAACTTATCTTAATTGCATGTAGGTTGTAAGGTAGCTTACACTGTTTTGTTTATGTGAAACTTCAAGCTTTTGACTCTATAACCCAAAGGATTGGCACTGATCTAGGTCTAGGTCTGATAATCTATCATCATCTAAGTTTTCAAAATAATCAAAATTATTCCAAACACACTTGTCACTAAAATATATGAGATGAACTCATCAAGGACTTATGTCAGCAGGACAGTGTCCACTTTGTTGATTCTTTATAGAGTGAATCATTAGGTTATCCCTCCTAAGGACAAAAGGAAGAAGGATGCAAATCCTTGACTCATTGGTTTATGTTCTCAAAAACATAGCCTGACTTATAGTACTCTATTTTAAGTTAGAACACTAAAATACATAGACTGAGATATCAGTAATCTTTAAAAGGTAAAACCTGTCTGAGTCTGTGGAGCTCAAAAATGAAGAAGGATATTATCTAATCCTTAGAAATTATCCTTTCTCTTACCTAAAAGGGGTTGTAACTGAGTATGCTAGGTATAATGTCATCATTAGGTAAGTGTTGCAAGAAAAAGTGCTAAGAAATTGGTGACTCTATTGGGGATTTTAAGAGATTTTAAAAGTTTTGTCAAGAATCTGCAAAATATCTCTTGCCCAAGTAATCAGTATCTCTAGCACTTTAAATTTTAAACTTGTTTACAAGTATATTTATGGTTATTGTTAAAATACTCTCTTGATAAGTATTCATCCCAAGTTTTGGGTGGCGACTCTAAAAGGGACATCTCTGAGATTAGTGCAAAAGAAATAAATGTCTTACAGAATGAATACTAGGTCAAGAGTGAGAACTAATCTAGAGAGGGTATTACATGAAGGAATCCCATCATCTTCAAGGGTTGGAATCTCTTGGAGGAAAAAGAGGAATCAATTTGAAATGAATGAAACCCCTTTAAAGGGTGAAGAGGTAAATATCAGGAATGATATGAATACTATTCAACACTCTCGTGATGGAAATACTTCAGATTATGAGGAGGTTGCTGAAAGAGTATTAGATACACCCACAATTACTTCTAATTCAAATGAGAGAGAATAGATTACTACATCTAGTTTAGATTCAGAAGATGCCCCTTCTGATATGTTAGCCAATGAAGAGAAGTTTATTTTGAAATAGCTTGCCCTAGTTCAACAAATGAAGAGAGAAAGAGAAATGAGAAAGAAAAGGAATGATCATAAGGCTCTTGATAGAAATAGAAAAAGACTTCCAAAACACCAAACTATGAAAGAAATAGAGAAGTCTCAGAAAAACTAACAAATACCATTCACTCATAAAGCTTCTATTTTACAAATAACTAAGGGTAAACAAAATATGGGTGAACATAGAGATCAAGAACCTAAATTTCAGAAGCCTATGGTTGAACAAATGTCTAAGTTAAAAATTGATTTAGAAAAATTGAGAATTGAAAAAGAAACCATGGAAAAAATGTTGGAAAAGGCACAAATGGAAGTTGCCACAATTGAAATGAAGAAAAAGATAGATTAATTACAATCTTCAAAATATTCTTATACTAGACCAGAGCATAATACAACTTTTAGAGGAAAAACTACTACGGCTAAAGAGGATGATAGTTTTCAAAGGAAACCACTGCATAATGAGAGGTACAAACAATTTGATTTTGTTGGTATCCTTGGGTACCCTAATACTTTTCCTAAAGATGTGGGTGATATAGGAGAAAAGCTCCCAAAGCTTTCTTGTAATAATGTGATTTCTTGTGAAACACATTTAAGGAAATTCATTGACTTTGTTGATAACTTGAATATCACCCATGAGGATGTACTAATGAAGTTATTTGTTCAGTCCCTTGTTGAGGATGCAAGAGAATGGTTTAGAAGACTTTCTAATGGCTTTGTTGTTTCTATGGATGAGTTGATTGAATTATATAAAGATAAGTATGGAGACAAAACAAATAAAGGCTTTTTATTGAATGAGTTTAATAACATCAAGAAAAATTACAATGAAGAGGTTACTGAGTTTAACACAAGATTTAAAAGAGCTATGCATAAGATATTCCAGAAGATAAAGCTAGATGAAGAGGTATGTCTAGAAACTTACTTAAATGCCTTTAATTCCAAGATGGGATATGCTCTGAGAGATAAAAACCCCAGAACTCTCACTGATGCTTATAAAATAGCAGTCAATATTGAAATGAACAAAAGAGTGTCTAGTAAACTAAATAGGAGGGATGATGAAAGGTTTAGTAGGAGCAATCTAAAAGAGTTGGAATATAAGGAATACATGGCTCCTCAGAATAATAGACCTTCTTTCAATACTACTTATAATCCTTAGAACATAATGCAAAATCATCTGTATGGAACTCAATTCAAAGATGGAAAGCCTGTTGTTGCACCTAAAAGGGAAAAAATAGACAATAAAACTCTAGACCCCCTACAAAGAAATTTTGTCCATTTCTGCAATGAGGATACATGGTGTGAGGCTTTTGACGCTCCTCATAATCCTGATTTTTGTGTTGTCTCTTTGGATTTAAGGGCAGGTGACGGACATGAAAGGGACGAAGGGGAATTCTGTGATCATAGTATGACCAATACCTTTTCATGCCATGATGTTGATTCAAACAATGAGGAGGAGAATCATGATTTCTATGTCTCACAAAAAAGGATTGAGAATCACCACCAACAGATTTTATCTGATAGTGAAATTGATGAAACTGATGACAGTATAAGATGTTATGCTCAAGAAGGCCAGGATGTTCCACTCATAAGGAAAGATTCAGATGAAGAGAAGGCTAGAATTACTGCTGAGTTAGTGAATAAAGCTAGAAGCAATTATCACTTAGGGCCCGTTTGTTTGTTGGAAGATGGCTGGAATTTGAAAATGGGAAGATGTATTTTTGTACGGCCAAATTCCCATTTTGGTCCAAAATGAGAATTTGGCAAATTCCACAAAAAAGGTGGAATTTTCCAAATTCTCATTTTGGACCAAAATGGGAATTTGGCCATACAAAAATTCATCTTCCCATTTTCAAATTCCAGCCATCTGCCAACAAACAAATGGGCCCTTAAGGAACAGGGTGGTAGGTGGAACTAGTAGCCAACCTTCAGGTGTCTTTATAAAGTAAAACAAGGCAGACACTAAGTATGTTCAGAAAAAGGAAGGAACTAATGAAAGTGTAAATAAACACAAGGTTAGGATTGTTACAAAAGCCATAGAGCCAAATGTTGTTCCTGAGTCAGTTCAAAAGGAACACAATGCAGAAAATGATGTTATTGACAAATCAAAGTGTTCAGATGTGAGGTATACTCCAGTAGACATGGGTCAGTGTCTGTCCTAGATGACAGTTAAGGTTCCATTTTTAGAAATGATGAGGATCAAAGAACATAAAGAGAAAGTGATGTCATTGTTAAATAGTGTACCCACAATAAAGGTTCAGGGTCCAGTGGTGGTTTCTAAAAAGCCAACTACAAAGGGAAATGAATTGGAGGTGTTGACATCTGAAATTCCTCAAATATTCCTAAATGTAACTTCTTCTCCAAAAGTTGTGGACCCATTTTTCTCTCATTGATAATTAATGATAAAATGCTCAAGAATTGTATGATTGATTCAGGAGCCTCAAATATAGTTATGCCAGTTGAAATCATGAAGGAAATGGGGCTACAATTTGATACACCTCATGGCAGATCCAGAGCTATGGATTCCAGAGAGGTCCCTGTAATTGGAACTATTGAGGCTATGCCTTATCGACTAGCAGTTTGCCTTGATGTACTAATGACAATGAATGTCCTAGTGGTTGATATACCACCTCATTATGGCATGTTGTTATCAAGAAAATGGAGTGCTTCAATGGGTGGTAGTATACAAAATGATTTATCATATGCTACTTTCAACATTGCTGGAGAGAATGTCAATGTCTTGAGAGAAAGCCGAACTCCCCACATGATAGAAAAATATGAGGATACTCATGTGAACTGTTGCATTGACATAGAAATGGAAAATTTCAGAATGCAAAGAGATGAGCATAAAAATCAAGAAGCTGACCTTTTGAATAGAGAATTAGTTTTGCAGGAAGATGGATTTTGGAAAATGTACTTTGATGGTGTTTGCTCTAAACAAGGATCAGGGGCAGGGGTATTGTTGATATCTCCATCAGGTACAACTTCTAAATACTCATTTCTGTCAGACTTTCAATGTACAAACAATACTACAGAGTATGAGGCTTTATTCTTAGGACTTGAAATTGCTACCAAATATGGTATAAAATGTTTAAAGGTTTATGGTGATTCTGAGTTGGTGGTAGCACAAGTCAGATCTAAATATGTTGTGAAGAATGATAAATTGAAAATGTACAAACATGCTATTTGGGATCAACTTGAGATGTTTGATTCTTTTAATATAAATTGGATAGAAAGGTCAAAAAACATTATGGCTGATTTTCTAGCGAATGTGGCTATGAAAAATGATGATTTGACCTTACATGGAATATCAATACTTGAAGTAAAAACAAGACCAGTTGTCCCGAACAACATATACAACTGGCAGGTGTTCCAAGATGATCAAGATATTTTAAGGTTCATGCAATGTTTAGATCACTATGAGAACCAAAGTATAGATTGTGGTTCCTAACTGGAACAACATGATGGAAAGGACTATATATTTGGAAATGAAGTTGTCTAATTAAGTTCTAATCAGATTCCTAGGGGTTTGGTTGAAATTGAGGCATTTTTTATAACTCAGCAAAATGATACATCCAAGTTAAGCAATGCTAATTCTGAGGATCTAGAAGAAATAAACTTAGGATCTGAAAATAATCCTCAAACAGTTTATATTGGAAAAGGTTTGGATTCTCATGTAAGAATAAACCTGATTAAGCTATTGAGAAAATACAAACATGTCTTTGCTTGGTCATATGATGAATTGAAAGCATATAGAGAAGACCTTTTTCAGCATGAAATTCCTTTGAAGTCAGATGTCAAGCCATTCAGGCAGAAGCAAAGACCTATTAATCCCTTGTTGGCTCCGAAGATGCAACGAGAGTTGATGAAACTCAAAGATGCTAGGATAATCCAGCCTATTAGATATTCAACATGGGTATCAAATATAGTACCAGTTGGGAAGAAAAATGGTGACATCAGATTATGTGTTGATTTCAGAAACCTAAATATTGCTTCATTGAAAGATAACTATTCACTGCCAAATATGGAAGCAATGTTGCATAAGGTAACTGGTTGTGAATTTCTATCCATGATAGATGGTTTTTCAGGTTACAACCAGGTTTTAGTTAAAGAAATAGAGAAGTATAAAAATACATTTACTACTCCTTGGGGAACATATGTGTATATCAAGATGCCTTTTGGATTAATAAATGCAGGAGCGACCTTTCAAAGAGCCATGGATGTTGCTTTCAAGGATTTTATAGATCTATTCATGGTCATTTATCAGGATGACTTGACTGTGTATTCTAAAAGGGCTTTTGATCATCGTGACCACCTGGGTAAAAATTTTAACAAATATTTGGAATATGTTGTTTCATTGAACCCTAAGAAGTCTCATTTTGCGGTCAAAGAGGGGAAATTGCTGGGACATATAGTGTCCAAAGAAGGGATAAGGATAGACCCTAAGAGAGTGGAAGAAATTCAAAGAGTAATTGCTCCAAAAAATTTAAAAGGTGTTTAGTCTTTTTTAGGGAAGATAAATTTTGTCAGAAGGTTTATAGTCAATTTTGCAGAAATTATTAAGCCCATTGTGAAATTGCTGAAGAAAGATGCTAAGTTTGTTTGGAATGAGGAAGCTCAACAAGCATTTGTAATGATTAAAGAGGTAGTACAAGAGGCTCCAGTTTTGAAATCTCCAGATTACACTAAGCCTTTCTCTTTGTTTTCATTTTCCTCATTTCATACTATTGCTGCCATATTGCTTCAAAAGGATGAACACGGATTTGAACATCCTATAGCTTTTTATAGTAGATCCTTGCAGGCTACAGAACTTAACTATGAAATAATGGAAAAATAGGCTTATGCATTGGTTAAGGCTATAAAATCTTTTAGAACTTATTTGGTTTGTGCTAAGGTACAGGCCTATGTTCCTCATTCAGCAGTAAAAGATATCCTTATACAGTCAGAGGTTACTGGTATGAGATATAAATGGATTACAAGAATCCAAGAGTTCAATCTTGAAATCAGTATCACCAAACTAATAAGAGGACAAGGTCTGGAAAAAATTATGACAGAGGAAAATCTAGATTTAGTGCAGCTGAACCAGAAAAAAATACATGATCAAGCTATTTCTAGTATAGAAAGGCAACCATATTATGCTGATATTGTTTTCTTTCTCAAAAATGCTAAGTGCCCTGATCATTTATCTAAAAATCAAAAGAGAAGTCTGAAGTTACAAACTCAAAGGTATGTTCTTATTCAGGGAGATTTGTTTTGGAAAGATAAGAATGGTATATTGTTGTTGTGCCTTGACAAATTCTAGGCTGAGAGGGTTTTGGCTGAGATGCATGAAGGGGAATGTGGAGGTCACTTTTCTGCTAAGACCACCACCTATAAGATTTTGAGGTTAGGATATTATTGGCCTACCTTGTTCAAGGACACATATATTCATGTCAGGAAATGTCAACCATGTCAGAGGTTTTCCAACAAATTAAAATTTTCAGGTGCTCTGCCGCTGAATCTAGTGAGTACTGAGGCTCCTTTTGCTATGTGGGGGATTTATTTTATTGGTGAATTTCAAGAGAAATCTAGTGTAGGACATAGTTGGATACTGGTGGCCACTAATTACTTTACTAAATGGATTGAGGCTATCCCTACCAGGAGAGCAACAAGCAAGGTGTTTACTGAGTTTCTCATGGATAACATTTTAACCAGGTTTGGTGTGCCTAGTAAATTAGTGATGGATAATGCTATGAGTTTTAGATCAAAAGAAATGACAAGCTTCTGTGAAAGGTATAGGATTACACTATCATACTCATCTCCATATCACCCACAAGCTAATGGACAAGCTGAGTCTAGCAACAAAAGCATATTGAAGATACTAAAAAGGACTCTGGAACAAAATAAGAAAACATGGCATACAAAGTTGAGGCTAGCCCTTTAGGCTGATAGAGTAACACTCAAAAAGGCAACTGGTAAATCCCCTTTTAAATTGGTATATGGTTTACAAGCAAGGTTGGCAATGAGTAATTTATTACCTGTTTACCAATTTATACAAAAAGAAAATTTAAATGTCTCTGACCCAATGCAAGACAAAATGATATAGTTGATAGAATTAGATGAAACTAGGAGAGATAGTCAAAGGGAGAACATAAGGTTATAGTAGAAAATGAAGTATTTGTTTGACAAAAGGGCTACTAACAGAAAGTTTCAGGCTAGTGACTTAGTTCTCCAATGGAATGCAAGGGTAGAAGACAGAGGTAAGCATAAGAAATTTGAGTCTTTATGGCTAGGGCCTTATATAATCTCAGAACATTTTGGCAAAGACTCATATTTGTTGAAAGATATGGAGGGAGAAGGTTTTGAGTTGCCTGTGCATGGCCAATTTTTGAAACCTTTCTTCAGATGAAAATCATTGCAATGCACAAGTAAATATGTATTATATGTTTAGTCTTTTCCCTATTTTTAAGTTCTATAATTGTTTTCCTCCTGTTTTTGTTGTTCTGCTCCATTTTTGTGTTGGTCTGCAAACCAGAGATTCTGTGGTTCTTTGTCATAAACCATGTTTAGCCAATCCTCATCATAGCCACTGTTGGTTGTATTCTAGGTTTTGGCTTCTTTCCCTCTGCTTTGTGGTTTCCCCTCTCCATGTTTTCATGTTTTCAAGTCTAAACCTGTGAGAATATTCAAAAGGCTTGAAACCCTAGCTCTTTTTAAGTGTTCAAATTTGAAGAGAAACCCTAAGGTGTTGTTCACTTATATTTCTCAGTTATATTTTTACCTCGCTTAAGTCATGAGTTGTGTCTAATCGCTTAGTCGCATAACTTCAAATGGCATATTCCTTTTTATCAAAGACTTAGCAATTAGCCTTTGTCACGTAGTCTCATGCAACATAAGAATATTCCTTTTTCTTTCCTAGACTTCACAATTTTCTTTGTATCGCATAGTCATGGAATCATTGAGATAGAATAGTAATATATTAAGGGGCCCACAGACAGGTCGGGAGGTCGCAAGAAGTTTTCAGCAGTTAAGAGTTTATTATGAGATATTGCGATTTCCTTGTGTCGCGTAATTGCTAAATAAGTCTGAGGTGAGGTGTGATGCAATAGCTTTTGTCGCACAGTCTCTAGAAAAGATGCCAGTTAAGTTAAAACTTTTGAGACTACGCGACTAACCTTTGGCTGTTTCAAATAGAGCACAGTCGGGTTGTCACCAGATAACTCAGCTTTCAAATCAAGACAAGACATGTGTCAGGAGGTAAATGGACTTCAGAGTAATCACTTAAAGGTAAATATTTATTCAGTGACTACAAGGCTAACTAGGAGTTTCTATTGGTCACAAAGTCTTGGAATATTTTAAAGGTATGAGAAGTTACTTGGTGATTAAGCAACAGCCATCAGATAAAATCATTAAAAGATCCTACAGTAGTCGCCAAGTCTAAGAATAAAAAAGCCTAAGGAGAAAATTTCTCATGACTCAGCGGCTAAGGGTATGTCGCGAGGTCGTCAGATAAATTAAAGGGTAGGATACCTTTGTCACGTTGTCTCAAGAAGTTTTGGCATTCAACATTTTCATTCAATGATCGGGCGACTAAGGGCAGTCGCGCAGTCTGGCAGAGGAAAGATAACATTTGGCGACTAAGAGATAACTGTAGAAGTTAAGACTAACAGTTAGTCACATAGTCTCATAAAGAAATATGGGTTAGTGACAACCATTCCCAACTTTGATTTCCTCATTTCTGTGTGATCGCCAAATGGCGATTGTTGTTAGCAAAGGTAAGGAAGTTGTGTAGTCGCCATGTCTCTAGATAAATCATGGGTTAAGGATTGGGGTTAGCGATAGAGAAAATAAGTGCAGTCACATGGTCACTTGATGCCAAATTCTGTAAAAAGGTGACAGTATCGAATATGTCAGTATGAATCATTCATCGGCCAATCTGATTTTTAGATTTTGATTACTGTGCTGAAAAGGGTAGCTGAGTTGTATGATAGTGGGCCAATCCCAGGATGACATGTCAGCTCATTTGAATTTTATTAGGTGTTGTCGAGGATTCAGTTTTATGAATTTGATTTTCCTGTCACATTCAGGGAACTATGGCTAGGTTTTCAATTATGTTCACAGTATGTGGAATTAAAGACAGAATTAATGTTCTGAAAATCATGAGCCGCGTACTTTGAATGGTTACTATAAGGAGTTGATGGCTTATTCATTCGCATTTGCCTTGCTTTTAGAATTCCAAAATGTGAAGAGTTCAGTTGTCTGACAAGTGAAAATTCTGAGAATTGCGGGGTTTTCCACGGTTTAAAAGCTCATTGTTTCCAAAATTGTGCACATGACAGTCTGTGAGTCTTAGTGATAGATTTGTTTCAATACCGGTAAAGAAGAGGAGATTCAAGCATTGAAAACATGAGCAGAGTGGTTAGTGTGGCCTTGACCAGTGGTGAAAGTGAGAGGGTGGAAGACGAGGCCAAGGCAAAAGTTAATTATTCAAATGAATTCCTCAGGTTGCTTCCTGGTTCGACTCAGAACAAAAGGGCAAATGAAAATGTGCTAATTGATGACTATCGAGATGTTCGAGATGTTGTTACTCCATGAACAATAGGTTTTTCTCTTTTCAATTATTTTTATAAGAACTTTGATAAGGCCATTCCAGTGTCAAACCCTTGGACCTGTGGTTTAGCCAGGTTAATTGTTCCTCATGTCTTCGTAGTTGTAGACTTGTTCTTAGACCTAGCCAATCATTATGATGTTTTTTCTAAGACCATCAAAAGGAATGATGGCACTGCCCTATTGACATTGAACAAAAATTCATTCATGCAAGCCTTCAGCTTATATAGCACCATGTCCACAAGAATTGACATGACGAAGTAGCAACAAAGATATACTTTGAAAATTGGTATTGCTAGAAGCCAGTTGCTGAAACATATGCTAAAAGAAGTGAGAAAATATTTAGATCCTATGTCTGGGACTAGCTCATATTATTACAAGAATTTACACTTCTATATCAAGTATGTTGCCTATGCCCTATGTAGAGTGCTAGGGATAGATGGTGATGCAGAAAAGATTAGTGCAAGAATTTTGATGATGGTGTTGGACCTACAAGAGGTCCACTCTAATACTAGTTATGACTACATTCAGCATATCATAGATGAAATGCATGAGGGTTTCATTGCGACGTAGAAGAAGATGAAAGACCCAAAGGAGAAGGAGCCCAAGTTCTTACACTACTCCATTCTCATGCATCTCCTTTTGCATTTCAATTTTGTTATCATGGATGTTAATAATTTAGCCCCTTAGAGATTCTACCAAGCATGACCAAATCTTATCCAATTTTGGGTGAGGGTTTGGAATTACACTTCTAGGGACTGTGATTATTGTGCTTTTCAGAATTGGATTGTCTATCTAATAGTACAAAGTTTGGGGATCAGCAGAACAAGAATCCCACAAAAAGTTATACAACTGCTTAGGCCATGTGAATACACAGATATGTTGGGTGGAAAGCATAATTGGGGTGATTTATTTTTGGAAGAAAACTATATAGTCATTAGGGTATATGGGTGTATTCACCCACCTCACCTATTACCATATTATGTACCGGCAAGACTGGCAGCAATGGAATTTATATGGCAGCTATTGTTGATAGACAATGAGCATTTTGTGCCACATAAGAAGGGGACTTTGACCCCTAGGAAATTCAGAATTTTTAACTTCACAATTGGCAAGGGTGCTATTGATGCAGTGGGTCAATGGTTGGAAGGAGATAGAATGGGGGTAGCCCCTTATACATATATTGACCCAGAAGGTTTTATGGCAGGGGTAAGAAAACTATATACTCCTACAATCCCCACTACTAATGTCCACTATGAATGCATAGAGAAAGATGCAACAAGGAATATCTTAGATGAAGATGATATTCATACAAGAAGGCTGAAGATTCAAGAGATGTTAAATCTTGAGAGGCAAATAAAAAGAAATGGGATGGCTTTTGGGGGTTTTTACCCTGATCTCCCATACTTTGAAAGGATTAAAGCCATGATAGACAACTATTATGTGTTTATAGAACAACTTAATATGGTTCTTGACAAAAAAGGTGCTCAGACACCTGATTATTCAGAATCTAAATACAACAATAGTAGTGACAGTGATTATGCACGTCCTACTAGGTATGCCCCACCACAGCAAGACATTGCTAAAATGCCATAGTTGCAAGGAGCAGAGGGCCACATTGTGGATTTGACAGTAGTCACCCAACTAGATGATATAGAAGAACCTACTGCAAAGAGGTAGAAATTAGAGATAGGTCAGCCTTCAACTGAAGGGCAAAATAAGAAAAAAGATAAGGCTAAGGCCTTAGTACCTGGCAATAGGTTATATGATCATAACCTAAGAAAAGCAATTAGGGAGGGCAAGAAACAATAGCCTGATTTAGATGATGAGGTTGAAGTGCCTCTTAAGGCCTGTATTGATGAAAGATTGATTCATCAACAAGAATTTTTGAATGATGATAACTTTGTGAAAACTGACAAGTTCAAAGACTTCCTGAGATGGTATAAGAAAGAAGAAATAAGAGAAGAACTGATAGTTGATGGTTAGGAGACCATAACTAATGAGGCATTGGTGGCTTTGCAAAATTATGATCCTGAAAATGATGATATTTCACCAGAGGATGCAAGGAAATTAGTACTAGGAAGTGGAATACTATTGGCTGAGGGTTGGGATTTAGCATCCACCTTCATAATTGATTAGATAAGGAAATAGCTAGACCTCAAGATGGCTAGTGAATTTCAGATAGGTGATGTAATAAAAGGATTTGGGTATAGCCCAAAGTCTCAGGCCTTTGCAATGTGGAGCCTATGCCCAAAAGATCAAAAGCCCCAAGTGGTGAATATTTAGGAGATTATGGTGGGCAGTCAAATGGTGTGGACGATGCAAAATATAGGGGATTTTGACATATCCCAAATCATGACACACTGGGCTCACTTGAATGAAGACAAAAATAAACAATTGTCTGATAGGTGTAGCACATTGGTTGAAGAGACTAGCATATTGGAAAAAGATAGAGAATTATGCCAGATGCAACTTTATCAGTGGGACCAGATGATAAAGAAATTGATGGAAGAATTGGAAGCAAAACCTGAGGTAATGTATGTACCTATGCAGCCACAACCCTTGCAAATTGAAGACAAAGCAAAGTCTAAGGAGGTGGTTGAGGAAAAAGATGAGGAGGAGAAAGGAAATAAAATTTCTTTAAGAGCATTAAAAGGTGTGTTACAACATAGAATTGAAATTCTAAAAGATAAAGCTGATGTTGTACTTAATACCTATAAAAAATTGCCAGCTTTGCATACTAAGGTAATGGGGTATTTGGCTATCCTAAACCCCTATTTTACTAAGTGTTCTACTAGGGTATAATTATTTAAGAAGCTAGCATCATTGCAGGCCTTGAGATCAGATTTGCCAAAAATAGTCACTGAAGTTGAAGATGAGATAAAAAGAGTTAACATTGCTCTCTCATTATTTAAGGGAAAATTGAACCAAATTGAGGTAAAGTTAAGCCTCTCTTCTAATGATTTTAATAGATTTATACCTTCCTTAAGAGGAGATGATGATCAAGTAAAGGCATTAGATGCCTAGAGGGGTGAGTTTGACAGTAAAATTCCTAGTAATGAGGCATTTATTTCTGGAATAGATATTGATATAGAAGGGTTCAATAAAATATTGGACGAAGCTTTCAAGGCAGAGACTGACATCAACAAGTTTCTAGTAGATGTCAAAAATATCACTGATGCAAGATGGAACAAGAAAAAGGTCCAAATATAGAGTACTCAAGACGTCAAGTGGCCATCAAATGATGAAGTGAAAGCATGGGAAGTGATGACTACACCTAATAAAAAGAAGCCAGCAGCTGAAGAAGAAATTTTGGATGATGAGTAAGGATGACTACTTGGCACCTCACCATTGAAGATAAAAAGGATAGTTATTGCAAAAGAAGAATGTAGGTAAATCTAAAAGAATGGTCATCCAGACTCAACATAACTACTACCATCTACCATGTTTACTACCAAATTCAAGTCGCTAGATCGGGAGAAGAATAAAGAATATCTATTTTTATCTTTTTGACTTGGTCATTCCACCAGTTCTTCTCTCTCTTTCTTTTTGTCTATTCTGTAGTTTTAGGGTTAGGTTTTCTAAGACAATTCAAATCTTGTAGCATCTTTTTGAAAAGGATTCCAAGATGGTTGAAGACCTATATATAAAAGAGAATTGTATTATGTAGTGAGGATGAAATATAACAGAAAGAATCAGTCTTTCTAAATCTGTGCCTGTGTTCTTTCAAGCTTCAAATCTTTTTTATGTATAAAGGAAGGATTACATTTATAAAATACGGTGCAATTTTACTCTTCTTTGTTGTTGTCTCTTTATTTCATGTGTATGCTTTTTTATGCTTAAGATTGTGGGGCATTCCGAAGCATTCTGGTTACAAGGTGACTATCTAATTACTTGCAAGTTTCTTTCATGTAAAGAACTAAGTTTTGTGAGTAGTTTCAGGAAGCATATCAGTATTTAAGAATTTGATACAGTATTTTAGAGGTAATCAAATAATTTGTAAGGCAACTTATCTTAATTGCATGTAGGTTGTAAGGCAGCTTACAGTGTTTTGTTTATGTGAAACTTCAAGCTTTTGACTCTATAACCCAAAGGATTGGCACTGATCTAGGTCTGGGTCTGATAATCTATCATCATCTAAGTTTCCAAAACATTCAAAATTATTCCAAACACACTTGTCACTAAAATATATGAGCTGAACTCATCAAGGACTTATGTCAGTAGGACAGTGTCCACTTTGTTGATTCTTTAGAGAGTGAATCATTAGGTTATCCCTCGTAAGGAAAAGAGGAAGAAGGATGAAAATCCTTGACTCATTGGTTTATGTTCTCAAAACCATAGCCTGGCTTATAGTACTCTATTTTAAGTTAGTCATTGCAATCTCTAAAGTGTTCTATAAGTTGTTACAGTGAGGTTTTTGGTTCATACCCAGTGAATGAAACAATCCACCAAATACATAGACTGAGATATCATTAATCTTTAAAAGGTAAAACCTGCCTGAGTCTGTGGAGCTCAAAAATGAAGAAGGATATTATCCAATCATTATAAATTAGCCTTTCTCTTGCCTAAAAGGGGTTGCAACTAAGTATGCTAGGTATACTATCATCATTAGGTTAGTGTTGCAAGAAAAAGTGCTAACAGGTGCTCCCAGGACTAGATTTGTAGAATGATGACTCCAGCCGCCATGGTCCGTGCACTCTGATACACAATCTTGCACATCTCATGGTACATCTGTGTGAGCATGCACTCACCCCATTTGAACCTCACTACTACCATGGCTAGCATCCACTATAGCATGACTCCCCAGCCGCACTCTAATCCATGCTGACCCCTATTCGGCACCAAGTAGCAACTCAGGAACATTTCCAAGATGATGTCTAATCTATGCTCTGCACTGTACCTACTCATCAGATCCTCCCAAGAGATGGAGCGACCTATCACCAGATCATCTTGGAAGATCGCTCTCAGTGTAAGTGTGCCTGCCCTCAGCTGCGTATTGTACTCCACATGAGCCCCATGGAGTGGTACTCTCAGGATCCTGTATATGTCCAGGAGTGACTATCATCTCCCCTTGCGGCAAATGGAAAGTGTTTGTCTCTGAATGGAAATGCTTGACAAGTGCACCCAACAGACCATGATTTACTTGAATATTAGGTACATCACAAAGATACGACAATCCTAGCCCATCGAGATGGGCACCCTCAGCATTTGTCAATCTCTGCATAAGCTCCCCTATGATAGGATGGTGAGACCAAAACATGACATCGGGAAAGTCAACCTGCAAAGCAAGCGATGACATGTGTTCAATATCTTGACATGATGATTTTTCAAAGCAATGACAACAAATAAAGCTATAGACCTATCCTAAAGATAGTTCTAAGGAATTCTAATTGGCTGACTCTGTGACATATGGGATGACAAATTTCTGGACTATTATTGGTTCCCATGCAAGGAAACTCTTTTCCCATGAGATTTCTATTTCGTGTGAGACAGGATCTCTTCTCGCGCGGTATCGTCACGCACCTCGTGCGAGCTCATGGAGGAACCCCATGCAAGGAAACCAATTTATTGTGCGAGGGGGAAACCTTTGCCAGTGCGAGGAAACTATTCCCTCATGCAAGACTTGACATGAACAAAATTAAAGCTTTAAAAACGTGCTAAAAAGATCTAAAATTTGAGATGCAAGATGGTTTTTTGATTACTTAGAGGTGCGTCATACTTTGATGGTTAGTTGTGTTGTCAGGAGCACTCAAATTGATGTGTACACATGAGAATGCTATCAATATCAGCCTGAGCTCTCACTATCTCTAAAGTCAAAAGTGAATAATGATTTGAAAATAACCCCTCTGGGCCTTATATAGCTTTTGACCTAATTTTCAAAAGTGCTCTATTTTCCACAAAAATTGCACCCTTGGCTGAATCGACCATTCTGAATCCATTTTCATGATAAAAAATTTTGGGACCAACATGCTTCGACGCTTGTGCAGTCAACTTTGTGACATCTCTTTCTTGTCAGAATCATCTCTCATCATCATTTTCTCAGCTTCTACAATCTTTTCATCAAAAGTTAATTCTATTCAAACTTGGTCAACTATGGTCAAACCTAGTCAACAAGACCTCCCAATCTCTCTAAATGTATTCTATCCTCTCTTGATCTATCTCTTAATTCCTTTGGATCTTCGATCTTACTTCAATCTGCAATCTTTTGCTGTCAACCATCTTTTTGTGGTGTCATCTTTCGATTTCACTCCTGAGGGGGTAGGTTGATTGCATCGTTGAATCTTTTTGCATCATTCTCAAATTAGTCTGATCTGAATCAAAAACCCCATTGCTAGGGGCATCTCATCACTTGGTGCATATTCAGTTTTTTGTACCTTATGGTCAAAATTGGATATTCCATGACCTTGAATCTCTAGGGGCATCTTGATGTCTCACATCTTGTCATCTTGTCATCTATCTTTCTAGGTATCTCAGCAATCTAACTCAGATCCTCAAGGATTATGCTTCATTCTAGAAATAGTCCTAAAAATCTCTATTGACTAACTTTTGGGACAGGTATCGAGGCAATCTAACCCTGACTCCTGAAGGTTGACCCTTGTTTTGGGGACAGTCTTGTGAAAGATATCAATCTAACCAGTGTCTAGGTAATCTAACCTAGATATTGGGGGACTAAGCTTCATTCTGGAGATTATTCTTGAAATCTCATTGGGTATTGGGGCAATCTAACCCTAATTCTTGAAATTCATGCTTCATTTTGTAAACGGCTCTCAAAAGCTCTTTTCAACCATTATCTGGGCAACCTAACCTAGATCTCGGAGGGGGAACCTTCGTATTAGGGCAATCTAACCCTAATTCTGGAGATATTCCTCATCTATCAATAGACATTGGGGCAATCTAACCCTGATTTCAATTTTCTCTCAATTGGTATTTGACCCATTGTCTTCACAATCTAACTTAGACTTTGGAAAATCATGCTTCGTTCTGATGATGGTTCTGCTTCTCGATCTGATCGGTGTCTTGGCAACCTATCCTAGACTCCCAAAATCTTCATCTATCACATCAAACTATTCTTTGAATCAACGCGCTGCTCGCACATCAATTCAAAGAGGGGCAAAATGTAATACCCCAAAATTGGCACCTTACAATTCTAATCGTTTTTGGTGCATTTCTTCAATTTTTTTACCATCGAAGTCCTATTGTACTAGGAAAATTCTCCTTCCCAATTGACTTTAATTGACTTAGTCTCAAATGAAGAAAACTTAAATTTGCATAAATCTTACACTATATTTAATTCCTAAATTTTCAAGATTTATTAGCTAAAAAATCCCTATGATTAATTAATTTAATTCTAAAGTCCTAAGTGCTTTTAAATTAAATTAATTCCACTCCCTTTAGCTAATACACATCAAAGGAATTAAAAATTTATTTGGTTATTTGAATGGATTATCCTCAAATGAATTTCATAATTCCATGTGAAGGGTCACTCATGTGGCAATAATTCATTCTTTTAATTAAATAATTCCTTCATTTTGTCTCACCTTCCTCTATGGAGATGAAGGGTCAACCATTTCTTTCCAAGAAACTCTTCATCCTCTCTTAAGGATCTTCTATATTATGGACCTCCTTTTCTTCATTTGAGAGAGCAAATTTTAGAGTATCAAAACTATAGCAAATTCTTGTCTCAATTCTCTCATGTTTTCAATCTTTTATTGCATAATTAGTTTAATCTCATTTAGATTAATGGCATTTTGCATCTTAATTTAGTTTGCTTATGTATCAAATAGCTTAATTCTATTCTTTCTTTCAAGCTTCTTAGATTAAAATATGTATTTCTATTCTTAGATTGTAATGGCATCTCTCATATAGAATAGTTTCATTCCAGTTTTTACTGCTTTCAAATCCTCCATTTTAGCTATGGTCATGGTTGTTGGCTCTCGTTCTGAGTGTAATTTAATAAAACCCCAACTAAATAGGAGGCAACAGGTCCATTCAATCAATATTGTAGAATGGACAATTCATGTTCATTTTCGCAATTCGATGATTAAGCAATGACTATGTTGTGTTTGTGTCTAATTTAGAGGTCACATTCAGACACATATAGTGGTGACAACTTGTGTCAGTGTACTTGGCTCTTATTTGAATCAAAGAAAGGGAAAAATGGTGATGACATGGAAGATGGGTGGGTGAAAGATAAATAAATGAGATGAGTTGGAAAGAAGATTTTAGAAAGTGAGTGGAGAAGTGAAATTCATGTAAAAATGAATTTTTTATTATGGACATGGTCAAAGGAATTCTATTGAATAGCTTTAGGAAGAAGGTTTTCACCCTCAGCTATAGGAAGTGTTACCTATTTCTCTTTTGAAACTTGTTGTCACAATTGCTGTAGGAAGTCTTCTTTTGTTTGAGGCTGGTGATACAATTTTAGCCAATGTCCATTGAATAATAGCTTGAAGCTTAATCAACCAATTGTGGTCAACTAGACAGCTCCATTGGTGAAGACATGGTTTATTTAATATGGACCCAACCATCTTGTCTATAGCTTTCTTAGTATTTCTTTGAATTTGGAATCATACAGTAATGCCCAATCGCCAACTTGAAACTTCTTTCTCTTTATATGTGAGTCATGCCACTTTTTCCTTTGCTTTTGGACTATTTTAGTGCACTCCATGGTAGATTTGCACATTTCATCCAAGGAATTGAGATGCAACAATTGCTCTTTTGGTGCTGCAAGAAGATCCATATTTAACTCTAGTGTTGTCTGCAAAGTTTTGTGTTCAAATTCAATAGGTAGCATTGCTGCTTTTCCATATTCTCAAAAAAATTAAACCCTATGGTGGTTTTCTAGGTTGTTCTATATACCTAGATGGATTGTGATAGTCTATTTCTCTAATGTTGATGGTGCAAATGAACTATTTTTGTGAAGATGGCTTCAATTTCCTGATTTGTAACTTCGGCCTGTCCATTGGCCTGAGGATGATAGGGGCTTGAATTCTGATGTCTGACATTATATTCCTTCATGAGCTCTATTATCAGAATTGAAGTGAATTGAGCACCTTGATCAGTAACAAGTTCCCTTGGTACTCCATATCTGGTGAAAATTTTAGCATACAAAATTTTTGCAACCTTATGATCCTGGGCATGCTTCATTGCTTTTACTTCGACCCATTTGGTCAGATAATTAGTGCACACTAGGATTTAAGACTTACCATTGGATGGAGGGTCTATTGGACTAATGAAGTTGATGTCCCATTTGTCAAATAGTGTTACCACCACCTGTGGATTGAGGGGTATTTTATCTTATCTTGTTGGTCAGCCCATTCTCTAACATTTGTCACATCTTCTAAAGTGTAACTGGTTGCATCCTTGTGAAGTGTAGGCCAGTAGTATCCAGTTGTTAAAATATTCAAGGCTATCCTTTTTGCTGCAAAGTATCCCCCACATGGCTCATTATGACATGCATGGAGAATGTCATATGTCTCATCTTATCCCACACATCTCCACATTAATTGGTCAGGTCTAGTGTAAAATAGCATGTTATCAATCCAAGAGAAGTGGAAGCTTTTATCTACAAGTAGTCTCCTATCCTTATAAGAGAAATGTGTTGGTATTTTTTTAGCAGCAAGGTAATTAGCTATATCAGCATACCACAGACTTTAGACAACAATATGAAATAAAGTTTCATCCAGAAATGAATCATCTATCAGAGTAGTATCTTCTTCAGCATGGTGGATTCTGGATGGATAATCAACTACCACATTTACCTTCCCAGGTTTGTCAATGATGGTAGTATCAAATTTCTACAAAAGAAGAAGCCATCTTGCTAACCTTCCTATAATGGCAGGTTTGTCCATGAGATATTTAATTTTGTCATAGTCAGTATGAAAAAAGATGGGATAACCAATTATATAATGGAAAAATTTGTTCAGAGCATAAAATACTTCTATTAATTCTTTCTCAGTCACTGTATAGTTTAACTCTAGTCCATGGAGGCTCTTTCTAATGCAGTAAATTGCATTCTCTAGGTTACTAGACTTTTTTCCTAGGACAACACCTATTGCATAGTTTGAAGCATATATATGTATGTGAAATATAAAAGACCAGTCAGTGCCCCTAATTATTTGTGCAATTGTCAACAATGACTTGAGCTGTAGGAAGGATTCATCACATTCCTTTGTCCAAGCAAATTTGGCCTCTTTGGTAAGAAAAGTATATAGAGGACTAGTTATTTGACTAAAAGTTTGGATAAACCTCCTATAGTAGCTAGCATGTCCTAGGAAAGATCTAACATCCTTTTTCTTTTTAGAGATAGGTAGTGTGAGAATTACCTCTATTTTCACAAGGTCTACCTAGATTCCAGCTTTGGAGATAAAATGCCCCAGCACTACGCCTTCCTGCATCATCATGAAGCATTTCTCACTGTTGAGAGACAGGTTGTGTTCTTGACATCTGATTAGGAATTTTTCCAAGTTCTTCAGGGCTTCCTCAAATGTGACACTAAATTTAATGAAGTCATCCATGTATATTTCCATACAATCATGTGATATGTCAGCAAAAATGTTGATTACAGCTCTCTATAAATTAGCTAGTGCATTGCATAAGCCAAATGGTAATACATAATAAGCATATGTGCCCAAGGGCATGTAAATGTGGTCTTCTCCTGATCTTCTAGAGAAATGTTGATTTGATTGTAACCGTTGTATCCATCCAGAAGGAAAAGTACTTCTTACCATCCAAAGTGTCTAGGACTTGATCAATAAATGCTAAAGAAAAATGATCCTTCTTTGTGGTGTTATTCAATTCCCTATAATCCACACATATTCACCATTTTCCTCCCTTTTTAGGTACAATGACCAAAGATGATACCCACTTGCTATCAGAGATTGGATAGATGAAACCAACATCTAGCAACTTTTGCATTTCAGTTTTAACTATTTCTCGCAAGAATGGGTTTATCCTTCTTTGAGGCTGATGGAGTGGTAGGCTGCCATCATTAATGTATATCCTATGGGTGAAAATTTTAGGGTTTAGACCTAACATATCTCCATGATCCCAAGAAAAGGCTTTCTCATCCTTACACATGAGTTTGGTTAACAATGCCAATTGTGGTGGCACAACTTATTGTTTACATGGAGATTGTGACCTGGGGAAAGTTCCATAGTGGTCATTATCTCTACCATTGACACTTCAGGTACTAGGCTTGTAGCTACTTCACATGGTAGTAATTGACTAATTATCTCAAGGCTTGCTAGAAAGACACAGTACTTGGATATTCTGTATTACATCATCTTCCTCTTGCATTTTCAAAAAAGATTGTCAGTGCAACATCATGAGCTGAGAAACTGAGTTGAGCTCTTCTTCCTCATGCCCTAAATCTGGCCAAATAGGATCTCCCAAGTCTGGCTAGGGATGGGTAGGAGGATATAGTGACAGTTGAACTACTATATCCTCTATAACACCATCTGGAGTGACAGTTGAACTATCAAAAAGTTGTAACACAGTTGGACTTGTTCTCAAGCCCTCTATACTTAGTCTATGCCTTGTATCTTTGGGCATTACATTTATGGCTGCTCCCAAATCCACTAAAGCATTTTTCACATAGTGTTTATTTATTATCAAATAAACTACTGGGCTTCCAGGGTCTGACTACTTGGGTATAACTACCTTTCCCAACATGATATCCACAAGTTGCCCTATGGCATGAAATATTTGAGGGTCCTTCTTCTTCCTTCTAGGATTTTTAAGGCATGCTTCCTTAATAGATTTTACATAGATAGGAACGTATTTGATAGCTTGGAATAGAGGGATTTGTATGTGCATGTTTTTCAGCTACTCAAGAATATCAAACGACATCTCTTCTTGGGATATAGGTTGTTCTATGGTGATCCTATGTGGAAAAGTTGGATCAACTAAGGTTTTAACATCAGTTTTGCTGGATATATGAGTTGATTGTGTGGTGTTTCACAGTGTAGCTTCTAGAAGTGGTGTTGATGTTGTAGGAGTGTCTACAACTTCTATGATAATATGATGTTCAAGTGTAGGCAGAGTGGTACCATACCTCAAATGGATATCGGATATCTCTAGTGCATAAGCAGGGTATTATTGAGTGTTAGTGGTATACATTAGCTATTATTGTTTCTTTCTATTGGGATTAGGGTGTGGCTGAGTAGGTAATTGGGTTGGGTTTGGATTAGGACTAGTGGCTGCAGAAGGTGGCATTATTGCAGGAGGAGGCATTGGCAGTGATAACTATGGAAAATGAGGATTTTGGTTAGGCCACTGTGGAGGCCCCCTCCATTGGTTATTTTGCTACCAATTTCCTAGTGGTGGTTTCCATTGATTCTGAGGCTGAGGCCACTGGTTATTCTGCTATTTAGGATATTGGTTATCTTTCTGGTTAGGCCACTAGTTATTTTTCTCATTAGGCCATTGGTTATTTTGCTGGTTAGGCCACTCGTTACTCAAGGCTAGCTGAGAGTACTGAGAAGGATTCTAATAACTTTGCTTTTGGCATTGATTATTGTAAGGATTTGAAAATTGTAATGGGTTCTGAGGCATACCTTGTCTTGAATCTCGCTATCAACATTGAGCAATGAAGAACACTTGCTCATTGTCTTCTTCTATCTTTATGTACTCAGTAGGCAAATGTTGATTCTCTAGGTTTGCCACCAGCTTGCATCCATGGTCTTTCTTTTGTTTACAACAATGAGGATAGTACTCAACTAATTGTGATTCATCATCTACATAGTTCTTCTTAGCATTCATGGTGTCGAGATGTGTAGCAACATCATCAATTATGTCTTGCTTGAAATCTACAAGAAAGTTAGATATCTCCATCTTGGAAATGCCCGAACTGATTCCTTTAGTGACTGTGGACCGATACCCTATGCCTTTATTCATAGTTGATCTAGAATAATTGAGACATATTTTCTTGAGGTCATCCCCAGAATATTGGGATATGTCTGCACCATCCATGAGGTCCAGTGCTTCTAGGAAGCTATTGTTTACTCCTCTTAAGAAAACTAGTTTCTATGAATCCTCTGCCAGCACATGTTGGGGATTCTTCTGCATTGTGTATAAGAAACGTGAAACATAATCCTCCAAGATTTTGTCCTCCTTTTGCAAAATTTGAAAATTTTCATCTCACCTTGGGTCACTCCCCTTGCAATACTCCTTGTATTTCTGTAGAAATAGAGTCTGCATCTGATCCCAAGTACCTTCTGCATTTGCTCCTAAGCCCATGAACAATCATAAGGATGACTCTTTCAGTGTTGCTAGAAATAGTTTGAGTTTGTGGGAATCTATGTTATAGTTAAAGCTATGATAGAGGATGTCGAACTTGAAAAAAAAGGTGTCAGGATCTTCAGTTATTAGGCCATAAAAATTTGGAAGTGCGGTAGTGGGTATATTTTTGAGATTAGCATTGTTTATAAGGCTCAGAAGAGGAAACAGGAAAGTAGGTTGTGCCTTTAATGGAGGTATTGGGAACTCGAGTTGCTGCTAGAAAGGAATATTAGCTACAAGATTGTTAACAACAAGTGCATTTGGGTCAGAATTATTGAGAAATCTGGCCAAACTTTTAGCAAAAGACCAAAGACCACTTATATCAAAAGGCTCTACTCTAGAGGAAGATGTTGCAAAAAACTTGGGACTTGCATCAACAAGAGGTAACTCAACTTCTTTGTTCAAATTTGCAGACTCTCCTGGAATAAATCTATCATATTCATCTCTTCTTCTCCCCCTTTGATGCATGCAAATAAATTCTTCACACTAGTGAAGAAAATTTAGGACTGCAAACCACTATCTAAAAGCTATCTAGAAATGAAAAAGATGACTCAGAAAGTTTCTTATCTTGACACCATCCCCAACAATGGCACCAAAAATGAACCGCCTCACAATAGGTTCTTAGTAATCATGCCCAAAGCCTCTCTTAGGAATAGTTTATTCAATATAGGATTAATTCTCCCACCATGAGATGCATTTAGTTTGTCAACCCAGGGATGTATACTTTAAATGGTATGACACAGTATCTGCACCAAGTCCCTTAAAGGGTCATTCTACCTATGTTGCAGGAAGGTAAAATGCATGAAAGAAATCTACACTAGAGCTGCAGGAAAGTAAATGCACTTACTCCTTACTGAAATGAATGCTGCAAATTGTAAACTCTACTTAAGCCTATTCTTTCAACCTAGAGCATTCACCATAACTGTCCTTGCAGGTGCTGCAGGAACATTCACAAAGTACAATGTTGAAGGAAGAAATTATAATCTTCTATCTAAAATGCTAGGATTGTTGAAAGTAAATCTACTGTACTCTATTCTAATCCACCTCCCAAGTGGGCCCCCTTGGTAGGCTTCTACTAATCTACTAACACAGAAGGTAAACTAAAAATCACTTCATTTTATTTCAATAATTGAGTACATAAGAAAGATACATAGAATTGGAAATGAACTTGTTGTGCAAGATGCAACAAACAATGTATTCCAAAAACTTCCAAAATTAAAAACTAATAGTCAAATCCCTATAAATAGAGGATCTACACTTTATTATAAAATAGAAAAGAAAAGATCTAACTGAAATCATGCCAGAGAAGAGAGGGAGACATAATAGCCCCTGACATGTGCAATAAATTTTGGGCAACCAAGTCAACATGATGGTGAGCATAGAGGGAATATAGTAGCACTACATTCCTGCATTTCTGGAACAGTGGCTCCTCTTTTTTAGAAGTCATGTCTTCTAGTTCCATGATGGTTACCCATCGTAGTTGGACCTCAACATCCTCTTTTAAATGTTGTCAACCACTCTCAAGTTGCTCCTACTTCCTAGGAGGTTATTTATCATGCATAAATATTCATACAAGTAAACTTAATCAAATTGATCCAAATATTGGAACACACATTCTAATTGCTATATGAAATATTGCAATATATATAATATTGGTAAAACATGATATAACTATCTAACCATGGGTTTGATGGTTCTAACAGTACTTTAACACAAGTTCAACTGATTATAAGTCCACAAATGTTTTGGTAATACTTAAAAACATAGTATTAAGATTAATATAATAGAGACAGTAAATGGTCTCATCAGAGTGCACTCAATGATAAATAATGTACCCTATTAGGATTATTACAAAAGGAAAATTCTCATGCATTCAGGCATACTACCTAGATCTCACTACTTAATCACAATTACAACAAGGCTCACTACCTTACAACATAATCTAATCACATATCAAGGATGAATTACAGTCCAAACACACAAACTGGATGATAGCATGTATTATGCCAAAATAGTTCCAATGAAGGGCACACATCTCTAAATTATTTCAGATTCCACGTATACCTCTTCATACAATATCATTTATATTTTTTGTCCACACATCTGTATATCTCTAGCACTATTTGCAACATCAAATGATTACATTTATATATAGAATTCATCAACTCATCTCAACTAGGTCGGCTAGGGACCTAATTACAAATAAATAATAAATTACAATTCAATCCTCAATGAAATCCATTGAATTTTAACCATGACATTTCAATGATCCATATAAACATCCTCAAACATGATCAGATCCACCAATCATGCCATAAATCTTTGCAACACATTGCATCATCAGGTCAGCTAAAACCAAATGAAGAACACCAACACATTACATAAAAATCATGTAACCAGATCACTTCAACCAATGCAAGCCAATAACATGATCAAGAAAAATCAACAAGAAACATTAAGTACCTCAGTAACCTTAGCATCAACGTGAATGCAAGGTATAAATCCATCTCTGCACTTTTCATCAGCAACAATATCTGCAACCTCTGTTACTCAAGAAATTTAGCTTTCTAGTAACCAAATCATGAACCACTCAAGTTGAGGACACATATGTACATCACAAACTCACTACCAAGTTAGAAACAACTAACTATTCAACACTGGTCCATATCGATCTAAAATTGAAACTTTGTCTCTTCCTAAACAACCAAAATACCAATGTTTGATAATCAGTTATAACTTTATCAAATCATCATTCTATCTTTTATGAATTGACATTCATCAACTACAGAAATCTTTGAACATAACTATACAATCACAATTATAGATATTCCTTTTAGTATTCATACCAAGCAACTCAACCTCACTGAAAATATGAAGAACACTTTCTTCAATAGTATAAGTATGTTAGCATCAATGACAAAACATTAATTCTAGAATATATGCATAATCTGGATAACATCTCTGCAATATCCAACAATTTCCCTTTTGAATTGATGGAAACATATGATATGAAAAATTTAATTAATGGACAAAGAAACAATATCAATAATGTCTAAAATATGACATCTCTCTCCCATAATCTCATACAGAATATCTCCTCAAATATTTTTTTTTTCACATGAATATCTCTCCTCCTTTAACATCAATGGAAAAGCCACAATGAATGCACTAAGTCATAGAGGTCAAAAATATGATCAACACAACTCATGAATTAGTTAACTCACACTACTCCCCCTAAGGAGAAGCCACCAAAACATCAATCTAGAAGAATGATAGTTGGTTAAGCACAATAGACTAATGCATCTCTGTTAAGTTTTAGATTAGGATATATGACTTTTAATTTTCGTTTCAAAATCCAATATATATATATATATATATATATATCATCACAATATATAAAAATATATTTATTATTAATATAATAACAAATATATATAAATATATTAATATATATAATATGCTGATTGCCTGAATAAGACTAGTATTGTATTTTCCTTATATACTTGTCTTATTAAACGACCAATGATCATATATATATGAGAGAGGCAAGTTAGTATAGAGACATGTCTCCATGAGGAGACATGTCTCTATATTAACATGTCTCTTCATAATATATCGCAGATCATAATGTTAAATTAATATTAACCACTGCAATTGTTATACAACTGAATCGGTATATAAACAAACCTATCACCGATAGTATGCACAGTCGATAGTAGTCAATACTGATAACATAATGTCGTCGACCATTAATATCGCGTGGCTTAAACATAGTCGATGATTTAAGGTAATATCAACATTAATGTAAATTGCCAATCTGTATTAAACCGATATCATTTATACTAACAATCGGTATTTAATTAAACCGATATCAATCGGTATAATATAAATATTATTTATTTCATAAATTATAATATGTATATTGATATATATATATATATAATAATTTCATTATTATTTATATATATATTAATATGCATATATAATATAGATTAACATTATCTCATAATAATCATATATATATATATATATATATATTAATATGCATATGTAGAATAATATTATCTCATAATGATGTTTATTTAATTCAATGTTAAGATCATTTTATCTGATCGAAGCTATAAACATCAACACTCCCTCTTAGCTAGGGAAGATAAAATTCACATCACAATAGGTTCATAAATTGTGAAAGTTGTTCCCAAGTGGATTGCCTCCATCGGCGATTCGATCCACAAGTTCTTAGGTGGATTGCCTCCATCGGTGATTCGATCCACAAGCTCTTACGAGCTTTGGTGTGGATTTCCTCAATCGGCGATTCTATCCACAAGCTCTCATGTGGATTGCCTCTATCGGTGATTCTATCCACAAGCACACAAGCTTCATTTAAAAATATTTGTCACAGAATATCAATTTGCATGACATTCTCCAAATACTTAGAATAATGGCCTACCAACATCAAGTTAACATGATGTCCACCAAGCACTCAAAATTTTATAAAGATATCATATAATGATATCGAGAGCATTGGCCTACAGAATATCAAGTCACATGATATTCACCAAGTGCTCAGAGTAACGGCCTACCAACATCAAGTCAACATGATGTCCACCGAGTACCCAAAA
>MU227532.1:526123-568575 GCA_018584345.1 Thuja plicata | reverse complement strand
AATTATTTTTCACTTTTATTACAAAAGGGTCAGCTTTAAATATTTACAAAACATGAGATTAGGTAGCCCAACTTCCGGAAGCCATAACTTTTGAACCGTAGCTCTGTTTGGCTATTATAACCACTTTTTGGAAAGGGGAGATTGCGATCTACAGTGCATAACTTGCAAAGTGCCAATCAACCAGGGGTTCAAACTCAATTCGGAGCCTCTAAAGTCCTGAAAATTGAGCTCAAAGATTTTGCACCCTAAAATATCAACAGTAAATCCTTAATAACTTCGCCAATACAGATGATCTGGCAATGAAATTCAACTGGCATTCTTATATGACTAAGATGAACCTTCACCTGGAAAATTAGAACATTCTGAGTTCAAACGACCAACTTAATAAAAATAGTAAGTTTCCAAAAATAGCGACTTTGTACAAAATAGCCCTTATTAAATAGAAAAACACATATTTTGGGTGATGCAAGATTGCCCTTACACCCAGGATGCTCCTGCATCAATATGACAGATTTCCTTCTTCTCAAAAGTTATAAAAAGTACCAGTTTATCCTTTACTAAATACTTTGATTTCTCCTTCCCTTGGGTATTACCATGATGTCTCCTCTTCATCTTATCTTCATCCTTAAGGGCATACTGGTAAGAATCCTCCACTAAGTCAATCTTCAACATACCAATCTCATCCTGGATATCAAATCTCAGACCATTAATATACCTAGCCACCTTTTCCTTAGAAAGTTATTTATGTCTAGACCTAATAGTCAACTTGTAGAACTCCTCGGCATAGTCTTCTATAGTCATCTCCTTCTGCTTTAGGTTTTGTAACTTCTTAAACAACTAAATTTCATATTTAGCAGGAATGAACTTAGCCTTTAGTTTTTCCACCATCAACCTCCACTGATTCATCTTCATCTCACCTTCTTCTTCTTTGTCTCTCTGTAGTTCTTTCCATCAAAGAGTAGCATGCCCCTTTAACTTAGTTTGTGCCAACCTTACTCTAAGAGGATCTCCAATGTTGTCTAGCTCAGATTATTCTTCTAACTCACCTATCCAATAAATTAGATTCTTGGGTCTCAATGTACCTAAGAAATTGGAAACCACCATTTGGTAACTTCTACTCAATGGAGCATTGGATCTCTGTAATTGATCAATTATGTCTTTGCCAAATCTCTTCCTCTGATTGACTCTGCCATCTCCACTAGATCTAGTAGCTTCAAAGTTTTCAGCAACTTCCTCATAGAAATCATCTATTCTAGGACCTCTCTGGAATCCAGTAATAGAATTCCTAATACCTTCTATGACTTCATTCTTCAATTCAGTCATTTCACTACAAATATCCTCTCACAGCTCCTCTTTTATCTAATCATTCAACCTAGGGTTTAGTTTTCTAGAAGGAATCTTCAAAACCTTAGTGCAACTGCCTCTAATTGATGATTTATTCACCATGGAGTTACCAAGAGTCATAACCCTCTGCAACAATCTAAGTTTTGAACATGAATTTGCAAACACCACCAGCATTGACCTCCCTGTAATACCACCTGACGCAGTCAAGGATGGAGGATCCAAAAATGGACAGTCCAACCTTGCACCATAAAATATTAACAACATAGAAGAAACACAACACAGAGATATAACACCAATATCAATTCATATTTATAAATAATATGTAATTACACCAAACATGTTAGGGTGTAAGGCCTTCCTGGTTACGGACAGATAAAAAATAACAACAAGACTTGCATCTACTCACATATCTATCCAAGCCCACAATGCGCCAAACTAAAATCATTCATCACATTTAGCTCCCAAAACTACAACTAATACCTCATTTCTAATAGCTCTACAAGACTTGGATATGCACACAGATCTAACCAAGCTCATCTCTAGTTTTCTTCTGATACTTAGCTCCAAACATTGCCTACTACAAACTCTACCCACCCTCAATTTATACAACACATACACAAGTCAGATTTACAAATAAAATAAATCAAAATAAACAATAGTTGGCTTCAAGTTAACAACACCCAACATGTTATCCATCAGTTAGTATCCAACGGTCATCAAATTTTCATAGGAGAGTGAACCATATTAGATTTATGTCCTCACACTTCCAATGGTCGATCCAAAACTCAAGAAACACAACCCCAAATTAAATACACCGGTCAGCCATCCTAAACAATTAGAATAACCCTTTTGTTGATCAAGAACACCAAAACTAAGCCAGTCGGTGAGAGGCACAACTAATCTAAAATCCACCAAACAAACACCACCAAGAAGTGTGCTACTAAGTGGAACATCACCAAGTAGGACACCACTGAGAAAATTATAATCCAACACCACCAAGTTCAGTCACTAAATCCATCAGTGAAGAAAAACACCTTCCAACCTTGAACTAACACAAATGACCAAGAATCGCAGGTATCCAACTGATTTTTCTACCCAAAACCAAAACCAAACCAAAACATATTTTTTGTGATACATGATTTCCAACTACCCTAGGATGCTCCTACATCAATCTAGAAACAATGCAAACAATATTCATAATGTTTGTTCTAGTTTTTTGTCAAATATAATAGTCCACTAATCATTTATTTGTATCTAGTCTAATTTTCATTAGGTGTATCATCAATCTTTGTCAATTTACAGCCAGTAATCATAGGAGTACCAATAGGTTTTGAATCTTCCACACCAAATTTCTTCAACATTTCTTTCACATACCTAGATAGAGAAATGAAAATACCTTTATCTGTTTGTGTCATTTGCATTCCAAGAAATATTTTCATCTCATCTATCATAGAAATCTCAAATTCATTTTGCATCTCATTAGAAAATTCTTTACTTAGCTTATCATTTCCACAAAAATGATATCATACACAAAGACTTAAACAATCAAAATATTATCATCAACAATTTTGAAGTACAAGTTATTGTCAGAAGTACTTTTACTGAAACCATTCTTCAATAAATACTTATCTAACCTTGGAAAACATGCTTTATGACCTTGCTTTAGTCCATATAAATATTTCTTCAATTGATAAACCATGTCATCTTTATCAATCAAGTAAAATCTATTTGGTTTCTCAATGTAGACTTCTTCCAGCTCTCCATTCAAAAAGAAGACTTAACATCCATCTGATATACTTTGAAATTTTTGTAAGAAGCATATGCAAGAAACATCCTAACAGCTAAAATTCTAGCAACAGGAGAAAAATTCTACTCAAAATCAATAACTTCAATTTTAGAATATACCTTACAAATAAGTCTGGCTTTGTTCCAAATCATTTCACCATCCTCATTTAATTTATTTTAGAATACCCATTTAGTACCAATCACATTATTTTCCACAGGTCTAGGAACAAGAATCCTTGTCTTATTCTTCTCAAATTGTTCCAATTCTTCTTCCATATCTTTCTATCAACTTTCATCTTTGCATGCTTCATCAACATCTTTAGGTTCAATCTTAGAAATTAAAAAAAAATTCATTTCTAGCAATCCTTCCTCTAGTCTGAACACCTTTGTTCCCATCACCAATAATTTGATTCTCTTAATGATTTAGCCTTACATACCCCAAAGTCTTTGGATTGATATTTTTAGTAGACTCTTTTATTTCCATCTCTTCCACATCTCCAACTTCTTCATTTTTTTCTATCGATCCAATCTGATTCTGATTCTATTCTTGCACAATCTTACTTCCTTCTTCTTCATTTGACTCATAACCGCAAAATCTAACTGGTTTCTAAAAACTTTGATCCACATTCACATTAGAAATCTCGACCATCTTTCTCAATCTATGATTATAACATTTGTGTTATTTTCTCTTTGTAGAATAACAAAGAAATATTCCTTCATCACTTCTAGGATCAAAATTTCCTAAATCTTCATTTCTCTTAATGTAACATTTGCTTCCAAAGATTCTGAAATAGTTCACTATAGGAATATGACCATACCAACATTCATAAGGAGTTTTACTAGTACCATGCTTTATTTGAGCTCAGTTCACTATGTAAACAAATGTGCTAACAACTTCTTTCCAATAGATCTATGAAAAATTTCCTTCAATCATCATTTCCCTTGCAGTGTCAAGAATTGATCTATTTCTTCTCTCTACAATTCTCTCCACCTCTGTCACATCTCAAACATTTCATGTTCATACATGTCTTAGTTTCAATCATAGCTCTAAAGATCTTGAATTTGTCAAATGCCTCAGACTCTTCTTTCAAAAATGTAACCCACATCATCCTTGAATAATCATCAACAAATAGAATAGAGTATATGTCTCCATAGTAATTTCTTGTTCTAGTAGGTCCACATAAATCAGTATGTACCAATTCTAACAATCTACTCGAATAATAGGTCTTACTTTTGTAGGTATATTTAGTCATCTTTCCCAATTGACATTCCTTACACATCACATTAGAAGGCTCCAAAAATCTAGGGAAATATCTTACAACATTTTTAGTGCTAATCTTCACAATGGTATCAAAGTTTACATGACAAAATCAATTATGCCACAACCAACTGTCATCAAGATTTTCAAGCAAACATTTTTTTTTTTAATTTATCAAATGAAATACATTACCTCTGGTCTTTGTACCTGATGCAATCTCAATTTTAGTGCTTCCAATTAGTTTACATATTCCATTTTTGAATTCCAAGTGATTACACTTGTCAACTAATTATCCAACACTCAAAATACATTTCTTTAAACCTTCAACATACAAAACATCATCAATATTACTCTTAACATAGAGTCTAATTTTACCCATTCCTTTGATCAAATAGGGATAATTGTTACCATATCTAACAACACCACCATCATAGTCTTCAAGCTTCACAAATTTTATTTTATCTTTGGCCATGTGATGTGAACAACCACTCTGAATATCCACATGAAAAACCAAGGCTTTCTCTTCATTAGGATTCTCATCCTTAATAGAAATGAATACAATCTCATCTTTTCTCTTATCAGATTCATCATCAAATGTTCCTTCATCAGAAGCAAAGTAGCATTTCTTCTTAAATTTATGTATGAACTTCTTATGCTTGTGACTAATTTTATTACATGAAAAACATTTCAAAGGAAAATTTCCTTCATACTTACCATATCCCTTAAGTAGCTTATTTTCAAATAAGGCTTCAATCTCTTCAAGCTCTCTTTCCTCTTTCTCAATTTTTTCCCATTCCTTAGCATATTTACCAAGCTAAAATGAACTTTCAGTAGGGTCATATATTTTCTTATCCTCATAAATCATATCTTTAAATGCAGATTCAACTTTAGGAAATTTATCTCCAAATTCACTCATTTGAAAAGAAGATAACTTACCAGCCAATGTATCTCTTGTCATGATAGACACCATTTTGATTTATTCAATAGCAGAAACTATATGATTGTAAGCAAGAAGGCAAGGTTCTTAGGATTTTAGAAACAACCTCACCTTCCTCTAATTTTCCACCAGAACATATGATTTTATGGACAAGGTTGTTAATTTTACTCACATACATAGTAATGTTCTCATCTTCACTTATCCTTCATGCTTCATATCCTCCTCTTAGGATTTGTAGCTTTGCTTGCTTCACAAACTTGTCTCCATATAATGTCTCTAGTTTTTCCCA
This sequence comes from Thuja plicata, assembly GCA_018584345.1. Classification (NCBI taxonomy): domain Eukaryota; kingdom Viridiplantae; phylum Streptophyta; class Pinopsida; order Cupressales; family Cupressaceae; genus Thuja; species Thuja plicata. The sequence continues at coordinate 562,962 of MU227532.1, read as the reverse complement.
AACTTGATGTGCAGTCTCCAATCCTAGAATATTTGTATACTCAAATTTTGATAAGGAACTCTTCAAGGATTCATAAGCTCTGATATTAGTTTCATATTCTTTCTTCTCATTAGCAATCACAGTAGAAATATCAAAAGGAGGCTTGTAATTATTCTTTGTAACTATCCAATTTTCTTTGTCAAAACATCTCAAGCGTGTAATCATCTGGTCCTTCCATATAGTATAATGTGTTTCTTCAAATCTCAAACAATCCTTCTTAAATATCAACATCGCATATCTCCTCAAGTGATCAATGTTCTAAAATCATCACTTTAATAAACTTATAAACTATAATCATGGATCTGAATGATAAACATGAAAGTAAGATCTCAACAAAATATCAACACATAAAACCAATAATTTTATGTGGAAACCCTATTAGGGGAAAAACCATTGTGGGGATGTAACCAACAAGCTGAGTGCACTTAGTGATAAATAATGTACCTTGTTATGAGTATTACAAAAGGGGAATGCACATTAATTCAAGTACACTTCCTAGAGATCACTTCTCAAACACAATTACAACAAGCCTCACTGCCTTACAACACAATTTGATTGTAGATCAAGGAGGGTTTATAGTTCAAACACACAAACTGATAGATAGCATCTGTTATACTAAAAGGGTTTCGATGAAGTGCATAGATCTATGCATTATTTCAGATTCCACTGATACTTCTTTATACAAAATCATTTATATCTTCTATCTACACATCTGTATATCTCTAGCACACTTTACAACATCAAATGATTATATTTATATATAAATTTCATCAACTCATCTCAGCTAGGTCAACCAGGGATCTAATTACAAACAAATGATAATTACAATTCAATCCTCAATGGAATCCATTCAATGTCGGCTAGGACATTTCAATGATCCATATCAAAATCCTTGAACATGATGAGATTCAGCAATCACGCTCTAAACCTTTGCAACATGTTAGATCAGGAGGTCGACTAAGACCAAATTAAGAACACCAACATGTTACATGAAAACCATGCAACCTGATCATTTCAGCCATTACAAGCCAACAACACAATCATATCATAATCAATAAACATAAAAAATCCACGTTAAGTACCTTATCAGTATTAACATCAACATGAACTCAAGATATAAATCTATCTCTGCACTCCTTGTCACCAAAAATATATGTGACCTATATTACTCAAGAAATCTAGCTTTCTAGTAACCAAATCATGAGCCACTCAATTTTAGTACACATGTAGATCTCAAACTCACTACCAGGTTAGAAATAAATAACACTTTAACACTGATCCATACCAATCTAAAACTAAAACTCTTTCTCTTCCTAAATAACCAAAATACCATTGTCTAGTAAATCAGTCATAATTCTCTCAAATCATCATTCTAACTTCTGTGAACTAACATTCATCAGCTATAGATAACTCTGGAAATAATTATATGATCACAGTTGTAGATCTTCTGAATAGTATCGCTATTAATCAATTCAACCTCACAAAACATATCAGGAACATTATCTTCAAGAATAGAAGTATGTTTACATCAATGAAAAAAAATTAATGCTTTCATATATGCATAATATGGAGAACATCTTAGCAATATCCAGCACCCTCATGGTTTTATTCATCATTCTATAAATTGAACTAATGTTCCTATTTAACTTTAGGTAAAAAACTAGCCAACCCATGAAATGATCTTACCTCTCCAACATTCTTTGGCATAGGCCACTCAAAAATTTCTTTCTCTTTCCCAAGGTCCATCTTCAATCCTTAAGCATATATTATAAGTCCCAAGTATACTAACTCTTCTTTCATTAAAGTACACTTCTTTATGTTGATTAGAAACTTCTCTTCCTTTAACCTCTGCAATACTTGTCTAAAATTTTGCTACCCAAATTTCCCATTATGTCCAATTTTGGCTACAAGTGGAGAAAATGAGGCTCCCACAAGCATAGAGCCCATTTTGTATGGTTTATGTCAAGCTCGTGGTCTTTGCCTTATTCTCTGCATATTTTTTTGGCATGGTTTAACCCTTGTTCATGTCTTGAAAATCCTATGAAAATATCTTAAACCCTATCTCTATGGTGGCCCATTCTAATTCGATATTACTTTTCCATCTCACTTAAGTTCCTTTTCTCCACATGCTTTAAGTCATCCATTAATGAGGCCAAGTTATTTTTCCTAAGCATGTTTTCCTTTTCCTAAGTTTATTTCCTAAGTCCCATGATACTTTATTTACCCCTTCAATGGAAGATTCTCCTTTTAGATCGATGGTTGTCATGATGCCTTAATCATTGACATCAAGCTTGAGGATTCGTTGAGGCATCATGCTCTATTGATGCGTGTCTGCAGGAAGCCATGCTCTTAGTGGAATGTGATGTTAGCTTGTAGGGAAGAATCATATTTGATGGTTGTTGTGATGTCTTAATCACTGAGATCAACACTAAAGATTCTTCAAGGAATTGCATCGGTGTGCCACGTGTCTATTGTGGGGTCACCTTTCTTTGAGGTCTATAGTTGGGTAATTTGAAATCAAGTTTCAATATATCATGCGGTCAATGCTTTCCCTCGATGGCCAAGATGAAGATTGTTAATGTTCAAGGCATTATGTTTTTATGACACGTGTCCTTCCTGGTTAAGTAGGGCCTACAATTTCAATGAAAAGGGTTCATTTAATGTCTGGTTTAGTTGATCTTCATCCTAAGGTGGCCATTATGACTTAAAGCCAAGATGCTTGAGATCTAATTTTCAAGGCATTGCATTGTGTTGATGCGTGGTAGGTTGTCAAAACCTGGGCCCGTCTATGGCTTGTTAATCTTTGAGAAAGTTCCTTTTGATCATGCAATGGGAAGTTTGCCTTAAGGCCAAGATGCACAATAGATATTCTTTGAGCCATTGTGACATTGTGCCACATTTCCATGGAAGGGCTAGGCTGAAGTTAGAAAGCTAGAGGTAAAGATCAATCAAGTCATATTTTATTGTCTGGATGATGCTTTTCCTTAGGGTTAAGATGATAGACAGATAGTTTTTGAGGCATTGCACCAAGGTGACATCTATAACTATTGACATCATGGGTCCTGGGTTTAAAAGTAGTAAAGATGTCATAAATTTTTAAAGATCTGATGATAGGTGTGAAGGCTTAATTAAAAGATGATCATTAGATAACCATTGAGCCAATGCAAAAAATTTCCATGTCACAAGTCAGTTGAGGTTAGCGCCAAAGGACAAGATAAAGGTAAAGTAACTAATGATAGATCTAATAGTGGGCACTTTCCCTCAAAGGCCAAGATGAAGATAGTTAATGTTCAAGGCATCGTGCTTCTATGCCATGTGGCAGATCTGATCCTAAGCTCGTAGGTGACTTAAAGTAATCAACAGTTGTGTTTTAAAGTTGATAAAGATTCCAACCTGGGTTTTTGATTGGGTATTTTTGTGCCACCTATGACTGTTTGCATCTAAATTCATATATTCAAATATTTTCTCAGAGTTTCATGGAGGTGGCGACGTGTTCCAAATTGTAGAGAGGGTAGATGGATCAAGCTGATTTGTCTGCTCAAATTTATGGCAATGAGAGATATCTTTGAGGGTAATGTGATTGTCTGAGATATTTTCCAAGTGCATTAATGGATAGACTTGACTATTTTTAGAGTTTCTACATTAATGGTGAATCAAACGACTACATATCTTTACTAGTTTCTCTCCTATCTAGATAAATTGAGCATTAACTCTACTAAGTAAGATTTTGAACCATTCATCTTCACTGAATTGATACAAATATAACATTTTCATTATGCGTAGTTTGTCTATGTTTTTGAATTCATCCTTCATTTTACCATGATCAGTCATGCATTCCATTTTAGTAGAAATCTCATCAATACCCAATATATCATACTTGCAATGGATGTAAGCCCTAATATCATCTATGTGCAAGACGATGTGTGGTGTCTGGAAAAATGCTCCTTCAGGTTCATCTTCACAAGACTTAAATGGATGTTTCTTGAATTTGTATGTAGTTTGATCTACAACATCATAAATCAAAGATGCATCCATAACTTATGTATGAGTAGATGAAGTAAACACCTTAATCACGCTGAATTTAAAATTCCCACTTTGATCAATCACGCAATATAGTTGTTAGATAGTCTGATACTCTCTAATCTCTACTTTTCTTAGGTTGTTTCTCTTCAAATGGTCCATAAATAGGTATCTCAGATGTTATTTATTCATTGTTAAGTGTAAAATGCACATTACCCAATATACTTAACATCATACACTATCTATTCAATCACAAATCTCATGATTATAGAATATGCATCATCCAATGTTTCACTCTCAGATATAAGTTTTATGATGTCTGTACATATCATAACTAAGCTTGTTGTAGCTTACTCCTCAAAATCAGGGGCTGGATATATTCATAGGAGGTGGTACTCTTCTATTGTCCTCTCTATTCTATCGGAAAAACTTTTCTATATGCCCTATATTGTTGCATTTATAGCATATAGGAGGAGGTATGTTCTAACTTACTTGTAACTTAGAGTACTTTTCAATGTGCCCAAGTTTATTACATTTGTAACATGTTGGTTTAACTTTTGATTCTCTTCTGATGTTATCTTGTCTATATCTAGATTGATCATGTTTCCTACATTCTTCTTTTTTGTGCCCATATGCATGATAATTAAAACAATAACCAGAAAATGTTTTGAAAGGGGCATTACCTCTACAATATTTCTTCATCTGTCCAAACTTGTTACAACCAAAACATCTTCCTCTAAAAGGTCTGATTTGTTCTCAAGGTTCTTCAAGAAAAGGTTTTTCTTCATCAGTCTTTGCATCAGGTTTCTCTTCTTAAATCTTAGAGCATTCAGCTTCATTGAAACCAACACCAGTCATATCTCCTTTAGGTTTCTTTCTATCACTTTGTTCATCAATCAAGTCACTTCTCATGCGAAGTTTCTCAATGTGTTTCTTTGTCTCAACAAGTTCACCTTTTATGATTTGATTATATTTCTCAAATTCCAGATACTTGTTCTTATAATGGTCAAGCTCATTTTTCATTTGTCCCATTAGAGTATTATCATTCTTCAAAGCTTCTTTAGTATTTTTTTAGCATCTTTTTCTTGTTGAAACTCTTTAGCCATTACTTCATTATTAATCTTCAGAGTATCATTCCCTTGTTCAAGTTGCTTTATTTGATTTGAATTATCATTGTCTTAATCTTCTTTTATCTGAACCATAAGATCTTGTCTCTGACTTTTGGAAACTTCAAGGTGATCCTTCAGTTTCTTAATGAATCCCTCATATCTTCTTAAATTGAATCTCAATTCATCATTCTCTTCTTTTTCTTTATCAAGGTCTTCAAGTTGTTTCCAAAGTTTTCTTCCAAACTTACTAAATCCATCTTGATATTCGTTAAGTTGTTAAAATTTGTTTTCAAGGGCCAACAAATATGATACCAATCGTTAGGATTAAATAATACTGAGAGAGGGTGAATTAATATTACAACACTTTAAATTAAACTTAAACCAATTCCACATAAACCATATGATTGCTGAAATGGAAAGAACATAAGAAAATAACACACAACTCATTACACCATGATTTTTTGTTTAGGAAGCCCTGTCCAAGGGAAAACCCCAGTGGGGATGGTACCCATAAACATGCACTAAAGTATAATGTCCATGTTAGGAGACCTATCCCTATTAGGAGTTGAATATTACATAGTACATTTCCTTTTTAAAGGAATAACAACCCTGTTAAAGGTGTACAACACCCTGTTAGGGGTACACTGAGCTTACAACTCTTACAATCAATGCTTTTGTTACAAAGTGTTCTCAGTAATGAACAAAACCATCATCTTCAATGCTTAGATAGTTCCATTTTTATCTCTTCAATAGTCTCTACTAACCTCTTCTCTCTCATGTGCTATCAGATATCCCATTCACATCCTTACATCTCTTCACTCTACAAAATTTTCTTCATATATTATACATATCTTTTTCATCATCTAGTGGGCTCTCTTATTTATTATCACTTAGTCAGCTCTCCATTAAAAAACATAATTAATAATATAATTAGTAAATAAAAATTTGACACTCTTACATAACCAAAATATAGGTTATCCACAATTATAATCCAACTTAGCATGCTAGGATTCCACGTCATACTCCCTTAATCATCGCGACTGTTCAACTGCTCTATTACATTGCTTTGTTGTCTTCACATATCTTCAAATAACTCTAACTCTCTGTAATCATCACCAAAAACAAATTGATCTTAGGTGGAGGTCATACATACTCCATATTATCTTCCTCTAAGCTTTCTCATCATCAAACATTGTACTCAATCTTCGCTATCCAAAACAATATTGTTGTACTATGTAAATTTGTTTCTATACTTAGTCAATTTTAGAATTGACTCATCAAAACTCTATTTATCTCGATCATACTATCAGATGTGTTTCCATAATGACAACCATTAATTGTCTCATTACATACCAAAAACATCACTTGCCAATATATAACATAATATAGACCTAAAAGTGGTCATTGTCTTGGATATCTGGTGACTCTAGAAAGGTCTATTGATTTAAAAAGATCAAGTGTTGGTATGTTTCAAATCTTTTGTATTCAAAATTATAGCTAATTGCATGAGAAGAGATGTCAATTTATTATGGATATTCATGTTACTCACCGTCATATCATGAAAATAGTGCTCAATGGGCTAATGAGAAACCATATGAAAACCATCCAAAAGTGGTTTTTAGTCTAAGCTACCATATCATAATAGGTTGTCAATGTGTTCAACATGCCCCCAATCAATATGTCATTGTACAAGCTTATGAGTATGATATCCAATATAAAGGATCATGGGAAAAAAAAGAAATAACAAGAGAGTCAAGGGAATTAGGCTTATTAGGCTTACCACCCACCCTCAGCTCAGCCTGATTGGTAGCATACTCAAAATTATAACCACTCCCAGGGAGACTATTTCCTGCCTAATCAGCATTAAAATATTTCCAATCAGCCTCAGAGCTTGGACTTTGTTGGAATGATGGAGGAGGGTGAAAGGAAAAAAAATATGTTACTTGAATTTATTAAGCAAGTGTCTAAAATCAAGGAGAAGCAAGACATGGATCTACAATATGAGTAGTTGGCTTACTAGAACCAATTCCTGACAACAAAAAATGAATGGTGTTTTCCTTGCAATCAATCTCATGATCAGAATACATGTTCAAATGGACTGATGAATCAAGAAATCATGAATAAATAATCAAGGTCCAACATTTAGATATATCCTCTAGTAGGTCAGTACCACAACAAGTTGCACAACCTAATGTGACTACATCCTTTAATTGGAAAAGGGAATATTTTGGTGGTGAAGAAAACAAGTTGGAAACACAAGCAGTTGTATTCTTTCCAAATCAATACTTTGAGGCAGTGGTTCAAGATGTCAATATGACTTTGATAGATGATGATAAGCAAAGGAACCAATGGGAAGAGGAGCTTGATCACCAAATTGTTGTGAAGGAAGAAGAGTTAAAATCACAAATTTCTAAACAAACTGCTCTTGAGTGTAAGGCTCAAAGATTTAGGCCTTTTGGACAAGGTGAGTCTCCTAAATCTCATGGGTTTAGAATTCCAAATTGGAGTACTCCCATGCTCCAAGAGCCAAAAAAATGAAGAACCTATAGAGCATTCATTTTCAAGTCTTAGTGACATCCTTCTAGCACATGAACCTATTATAGAACAATTGCAGCCTTATTGTGATCAACAACAACCTAAGGATTATATTTAGAAAGAGACTATTGCAAGTGAGCAACATGAAAATGTTAGGGTCTTCAATTTTCCAAGATTTAAAAAGATTCTTCCCCCTAAGACTACCTTTGAACACTCTAGATTTGAAATCCCAAGCTTCAAGCATCATCACCCTTCACAAAACACTATATCTAAGGAGATTGAATCCATCACTCTATAAGAGAAGTCTATTCAAGACAATTATTTATCCCAAGAGCTCCCTCAGGTCTATCAAGATGCTGAACTTCCATGTCAACATTCATGTACTCTACCTCCTAGGTGTTAGATGTCAAGTCTTTTCAAGGATACTAGTAAAGAATCAGAGAAAGGAGTTATGGTGAATGAGTTTTCAAATGGTGAAGAAGAGAGAAAATCAGAATTGTTAGTGTTGGGTGATGACTGTGATAGGTTAGGATAGAAAAGTGAAGAAATGGAGATTGATGCTCAACCTAAGCTCTTATTTGATTTGTTTAATGAGCTTCCCCTTTTTGTTGAAAGCAAGGAAGACATGCCATTATCTATAGCTGAAATTCAATTAGGATGGAAGGATCACCGTTAGCAAGGGAGTGACAAGGAGGAATATGCTATGATTTTTTTTGATGAGCTTCCTAGTTTTGTAGAGATAGATGAAGAAGACATGATCATGACCACATCAACAAAAAAATTACAATATCTAGAGAGCATAGGTCATCATGATGATATTTCAATTCATGAGCTTGCAATCAAAGAGGAATATTCCAATATGAATAAGTTAACAAAAACCTTGGGGAAAATTATTTGGAAAGCATCATAGAGGATTTGTGTGTAGAGATTGATGATAGGAAACCATTTTTTCCTAAAGGCCTTTAGAGAGTTGATATTTTTGATGAGCTCTTAGCGTGTTTAACAGAAGATGATAGTCCCTTGACTACGGAAGTGGAGTTAACATTGCTATTCATAATGCAGGACAATCATGAGAATTCCAAAAATAAAAAAAGAAGGATACAAGTATGAAATCTCAAGAGGCTTCCTCATTAGATACTTGGCCCAGGAGGAGTTTAATGAAACATCCTCATATGATCTATTTGACGTGAGTAAGTTTGATCCTATTTTTCAAGAAGCAATTCTATATTTTCTGACATACTTTTATGTGCCTCATGTCCTATTGTCTATCCTTATGCATTTGATACAAAATATCTTGATAATGAAGGGTAGCTATTTTAACCATCTAGTGAATGGTTTACGAGTTTTCTGTATTGGTTAGTTTAGGTTAGCTTAGTTTTTCCTGCTTTCCTCAACATACTTGTGCAAAGTTAGTTGTTTCTTCTTGTATATAGCACTTTTCTTGTTTGGTTTTTTGTTCCCTCCTCTCGGTTCAATCCTCCTACTTCCTAGAAGTATCTTTTTGTGCTTAAAGAAGAATCCTTTCCCAATGGAATGTCATAAGGCCACTAGTTTTATATGTTGAGTAAGCTGACATCTAGCAGAAATTGCCAAAAATGTTACCCAAATTTACCATTCTGTCCAATTTTTGCTACAAGTGGAGAAAATATGGCTCTCACATGGGTAGATTCCATCTTGTATGGTTTCTATCAAGCTCCTGGTCTTTGCCTTGTTCTCTGCATATTTTTTGGGCCTAGTTTAACCCTTGTTCATGTCTTGAAAACCCTATGAAATTCTATTAAACCCTAGCTCTAAGGTGGCACATTCTAATTTGATGTTTCTTTTCCATTCCACTTAAGTTCCTTTTCTCTATGTGTTTTAAGTAATCCATCGACGGGGCCAAGTTCTTTTTCCTAAGAAGGTTTTCCTTTTCCTAAGTCCCCTGGTACTTTATTTACCCCATACGATGACAGATTCTCCTTTCAGATTGACGGTTTTTGTGATGCCTTAATCACTGAGATCAAGCTTGAAGATTTATTGAGGCATCATGCTCTGTTGATGCATGTCCATAGTGGGCTAGGCTCTTAGGGTAATGTGATGTCATCTTATAGGGAAGAATCAGATCCAACGATTGTCGTGATGCCTTAATCACTGAGATCAACACTAAAGATTATTTGAGGTATTGCATCATTGTGCCACCTATCTATGGTGGGGTCACCTTTCTTTGAGGTCTATGACTGGTTAATATACAATCAAGTTTCAATATATCGTGTGGTTAGCACTTTCCCTTGATGGCTAAGATGAAGATTTTTAATGTTCAAGGCATTATGTTGTTGTGACACATGTCCTTCCCGGTCAAGTGGGACCTGCAATTTCTATGAAAAGGGTTGATTTAACATCTGGTATAGTTGATCTTCACTCTATGGCGGGTGTTATTACTTAAAGCCAAGATGCTTGAGATCTAACATTTAAGGTATTACATCATGTTGATACATGGCAGGTTGTCAGAACCTGAGCCCGTTTGCGATTTTTTAATCTCTGAGCAAGCTCCTTTAGATCATCTAATGGGCATTATTCCTTAAGACCAAGATTCATGACAGATAGTCTTTGATCCATTGTGACATCATACCATGTGTCCATAGGTAGGCCAGGCTGAAGTAAAAAAGGTAAAGGTAAAGGTCAAGAAAGACATATTTGATCGTGTGGATGGCACTTTGCCTTAGGGTTAAGATGATAGATAGATAACATTTGAGGCATTGGGCCAAGGTGATATCTTGCACTACTGATGTCATGGGTCCTGGGTTTAAAAGTAAAAAAGACACTATAAATTTGTAAAGATCTGAAAATAGGAATGAAGGCTTAAAGAAAAGACAATCGTTAGATAACCATTGAGCCATTGAAAAATATTGCCACATCGCAAGTCAGTTGAGGTCAGTGCTAAAGGACAAGATAAAGGTAAAGCAAGTCATGATATATCTGACGGTGGGCACTTTCCCTCAAAGGCCAAGATGAAGATGTTGGAACTATTTTAGGTTTTTTGAGTCGTGTAAAAATGTTGTTGCTTTTCTTACTACCCAAAATTTCTTGATCTATCTAATTTTGGCCTACAGGTGGAGTAAATAAGGCTCTCATAAGGGTAGAGCCCATCTTGTGAGGTTTCTAACAATGTTTTTTGGTCCTTTCCTTGTTCTCTACATTATTTATGGCCTCTGGCTAAAACCCTGAGTCCTGTTGAGTCAAATTCATGCAAAAACCCTAAACCCTTCAAGATATTCTATTTGTAAGATACTTTTTAGAGTTACTTAAGTATTTTTTAAGTCATGTGCTTTTAGGGCTTGCCTTGTCTCCTAGTCTCGTAACCATGATGGGATATTATTTCTTGTTTGGAAACTTGGTGCCGCCTTTTATCTCTTAATCTTGAAATGACAAGGAATATTCTCTTTTGATCTAGAGATTAAGCGCAGGTCGTTGATCTTGTTCTGTTCTTGTTTTCATCATGTGATCAACGTGTAATCTCTAGATAGAATAAGATTTTGTATTTTGATTCAGCAACTTGGTGAATTGGTTATCTCTGAATATCCATATTTAATCATAGTTGAACTTGAGTCAAGTGCAGTTAGGTCAAAGATCTTGAGATCAAATATGAACCGTGGATGCTATTTTGAGGTCAATTCAAGAGGTCAAATAGCATTCAACAATTTAGTGGTAATGAGCCAGGATGTGGACACATGTTCAAGATGAAGATCAGAATCAATGGTTTTCACTATATCCTAGAATAAACCAACAGTTATAGAAAAGACTTAGAGATTGCGAGATACAGGTTATCTCCAGATCTCAAAATTAGACTGGGGTTAAACTTAATTCTTAGAGACCTGGACATTCACATAGTCCTTGAATCTCATTATGGAGCCTGGGTTAAGTGTTGCACTCAGAGACTTTGTAGGATGGTGCCACATGTTCCAAGGGCGAATGGATTATGTAGTCTACGCGTAATCTCCCAATATACCCATAGTTAAATAAATTGTCTAGCGACTTGGAGATATAAAGGAAGGATAAACTCAGAGTTAAAGGCAAGTTAGGGACCAAGTTAAGATATGAGATAGATTTGACAGTCAACGAAAAGGATCAGAGGAAAAGTTGCTCAAGATCTAATTCTTAAGGCATTGTGCCTAGTGGCCACATGTTGTTTTGAGTAATGGAAGCTGAGTAAAAGCCAAGACAAGTTAATTTTATTTGGAGACTCAAATATAAGCTTATCTTTGAATCTCAGAATGAAAGAAGAGCTAAGAAAATGGTCTTGAGATTCAGCATGAGTCATTGATGCAGATCACGATCAAGGATTGTCTCTTAATCTCTGAAAGAATTGATCAATTACACATGCATTCAGAGACTCAGTTTTTCTCATTGATTAAAGATAAGATCTAGCACTAGTGCATGATCTCTAGATAAAACCCGAGTTAAAAGAAACATTCAGTGACTTGGAGATCTATTCAGTTATTGAATCTCTAGATGTTGATCAAGCTCAAGAATGGTTAGTTCAAAGTTGAGTCAGGTTTCTGATGAAGGATCTGGACCATTGATCAGAGTAGAGATGCATATGTGGCATTGAATCGCTAGAAAAGGTCAAAAATTCAAGAAGCATTCAGAGATCAAGAGGTAATAAGTTAAGATGGAGACACGTATCCAAGTGGTAGAGGAGATCTATGGTTTTTATCAAGTCTCAAAGAAAACCAAAGGTCAAGAAAATCATTCAGCAATTTAGAGATTGTTTTATCTCTGAATCTCAAGACTTGAATATAGCTAATGTAAACATTGGGAGATTGTGAGATAACCTTTATTTTCTAATCTCATAATAGACTGGGGTTAGTTTCAAGGATTATGAAATCAAGTAGGATTCATGGATCAAGATAAAGACAAAAGTTTGGTGCTATCTCTTTGAATGAACCATGAATCAAGGCAAAGTGCTCAGCAATTTTGAGACTCAGTTATCTCTGAATCTCATGATATAACTCAGAGTCAAGTAAGGGTTACACTTTTGCCTTGTCTTTGAATCTCTGAATGGACTTGAGGTTAAGTTAAAATCTCAGAGACTTAGTGAGGATCATTGATCTCATCTCAAATGAGTGGCTAGCGCTAGATGTCTATATAATAGTCAAAGTAAAGCTTTTGTTCAACAATTTAGCATGAGCCATTGATGTCTTTTTGATCTTATGGCTAGTGTTGAATCTCAAAATAAAATCAAAGTCAATAAAATAATTCAGCAATTCAGTGTTGATCATTGATTGAGATCAAGATCGAGGATTGGCATGTGATCTCATAATAAAATTAGAGTTAAGAAATGTATCCAGTGACTTAGAGATACCTTTACCTCTAAATCTCATGATCTAACTAGAGTCTAGAAAGGGTTGCACTTTTTTCCTTGTCACTAAATCTTTGAATGTACTTGAGGTTAAGTTTAAAAATAAGAGATTTTGTGAGGATCGTTGATCTTGTCTCTGATGAGCGGTTGGCGCTAGATCTCTAGATAAAAGTCAAGGTCTTGCTTTCTTTCAGAGATTCAATGCAAGCCATTGATATCTTTCAGATCGTGTGATGTGCACATGATCTTTGAATGTGACTCAGGTTAAAGAATTTATTCAGTGACTCAGAGACAAAAGGCAAATTGACTACTCAGAGTTAAAGGCTAATTAATGGTAAAGTTCAAGTGTGAGCTAGATTGGACGACAGGTGCATTACCTCAAGAAAAAAGATGAAGTTCTTTATTCCTCAATGCATCATGTTTGTGTGCCACGTGTCCTTCCTAGTTAAGTGGGAAATACAGTTTAGAGGCTGAAAATAAAGGTAAAAGATTGTCAGTTTTGAAAACATCCAATGATCAGCACAAAGCCTTGAAGTAGAAATGCTGAGAGATTAACTTTCAAGGCATTGAGCCTAAGTGACACCTGTTTGGATCAGATCTTGTTACTCCTAGGTAGTTAAAATATAATCTATGGCTTAGTTTTAAATTCAGATAAAGTTACAATCTAAGTCCTCGATAGAGTGATTTCACGCAGTAATGAGCCAGGATGCGGACACGTGTTCAAGATGAAGATCAAAATCAAGAGGTCAAAGAGCATTGAACAATTTAGTGGTAATGAGCTAGGATGAGGACACATGTTAAGGATGAAGATCAGAATCAGTGGTTTTCACTATGTCCTGGAATAAACCAAGGATCATAGCAAAGACTTGGAGATTGTGAGATACAGGTTATCTCCAGATCTCAAAATTAGATTGGGGTTAAACTTAACGCTTAGAGACCTGGACATTTACATAGTCATTGAATCTCATTATGGAGCCTGGGTTAAGTGTTGCACTGAGAGACTTTTTAGGATGGTGCCACATGTTCCAAGGGTGAATGGATCATGTGATCTGCATGTAATCTCCCAATATACCCATTATTAAGTAAATTGTCTAGCGACTTAGAGATATAAAGGAATGATAAACTTAGAGTTAAAGGCAAGTTAGGGACCAAGTTAAGATATGAGATAGATCTGATAGTCAACGAAAGGGCTCAGAGGAAAATTTTCTCAAGATATAATTCTTAAGGAATTATGCCTAGGGGCCAAGTGTCGTTCTGAGTAATGGAGCCTAAGTAAAAGCCAAGACAAGTCAATTTTGTTTGGAGATTCAGAGATAAGCTTATCTTTGAATCTTAGAATGAAAGAAGAGCTAAGAAAATGGTCTCGAGATTAAGCGTGAGTCATTGATGTAGATCATGATCAAGGGTTGTCTCTTAATCTCTAAAATAATTTATCAATTACACATGCATTTAGAGACTTAGTTTTGATCATTGATTAAAGATAAGATCTAGTGCTAGCACGTGATCTCTAGATAAAACCCGAGTTAAAAGAAACATTCAGCAACTTGGAGATCTATTCAGTTGTTGAATCTCCAGATGTTGATCAAGCTTAAGAATGGTTAGTTCGAAGTTGAATCATGTTTCTGATGAAGGATCTAGACCATTGATCAGAGTAGAGATGCATATGTGGCATTGAATCACTAGAAAAAGTCAAAAATTCAAGAAGCATTCAGAGATCAGGAGGTAATAAGTTAAGATGGAGACACGTATCTAAGTGGTAGAGGAGATTTGTGGTTTTTATCAAGTCTCTAAGAAAACCCAAGGTCAAGAAAATCATTCAGCAATTTAGAGATTGTATTATCTCTAAATCTCGAGACTTGAATATAGCTAATGTAAATATTGGGAGATTGTGAGATAACCTTTATCTTGTAATCTCATAATAGACTGGGGTTAGTGTCAAGAATCATGAAATCAAGTAGGATTCGTGGATCAAGATAAAGACCAAAGGCTGGCGCTAGCTCTTCGAATGAACCATGAGTCAAGGCAAAGTGCTCAGCAATTCTGAGACTCATTTATCTTTGAATCTCGTGATCTAACTCAGAGTCAAGCAAGGGTTAAAATTTTGCCTTGTCTTTGAATCTCTGAATGGACTTGAGGTTAAGTTAAAAGCTTTGAGACTTAGCAAGGATCATTGATCTCATCTCAAACGAGTGGCTAGTGCTAGATCTCTAGATAATAGTCAAAGTAAAGCTTTTGTTCAGTGATTTAGCGTGGGCCGTTGATGTCTTTTTGATCTTATGGCTAGTGCTGAATCTCAAAATAAAATCAAAGTCAATAAAATCATTTAGCAATTCAGTGTTGATCATTGATTGAGATCAAGATCTAGGGCTAGCATGTGATCTCATAATCAAATCAGTGTTAAGAAATGTATACAGTGACTTAGAGATACCTTTACCTATGAATCTCATGATCTAACCAGAGTCTAGAAAGGTTTGCACTTTTTTCCTTGTCATTGAATCTATGAATGTACTTGAGGTTAAGTTTAAAACTAAGAGATTTGTTGAGGATGATTTATCTTGTCTCTGATGAGCAGCTGGTGCTAGATCTCTAGATAAAAGTCAAGGTCTTGCTTTCTTTTAGAGATTTAGTGCGAGCCATTGATACCTTTCAGATCATGTGATGTGCGCATGATCTTTGAATGTGACTTAGGTTAAAGAATTTATTCAATGACTCAAAGAAAAAAGGGAAATTGACTACTCAGAGTTAAAGGCTAGTTAAAGGTAAAGTTCAAGTGTGAGTTAGATCGGACGATAGGTGCATTACCTCAAGAACAAAGATGAATTTCTTTATCCCTCAAAGCATCACGTTTGTGTGCCACATTTCCTTCCTAGTTAAGTGAGACATACAATTTAGAGGCTGAAGATAAAGGTAAAAGATTGACAATTTTGAAAAAATCCAATGATTAGCACAAAGCCTTGAAGCAGAAATGCTAAGAGATTAACTTTCAAGGCATTGCACCTAAGTGACACCTGTCTGGATTAGATCTTTTTACTCCTAGGTAGTTAAAAGATAATCTATGGCTCAGTTTTAAATTTAGATAAAGTTACAATCTAAGTTGTCGATAGAGTGATTTCTGAAGCATAAAATATTGACTGAGTATTGAAGAAGCTTGTGGGTTATTCTAAGTTTTCTTTCTTTTCTACATCTTTGTGTGCTATTGTGGATGATTGATAAAGATAGTCTTGTGAATTTTGTTCATTCCATGTTATCTTGTTTCATTCCTGCACCTATTTGCTAGAGTGTATATTTATTTGTAGGTCAGTCTGTGTCTATCTTCTTGAAGCTATTTCTATGAAATATTTTCTTTCCTTGAATAGTTTCATCTCAGACCTCTCTATGAAATGCTTTTTGCAAGCCTATTTAGGAA
Source organism: Thuja plicata (assembly GCA_018584345.1). Classification (NCBI taxonomy): domain Eukaryota; kingdom Viridiplantae; phylum Streptophyta; class Pinopsida; order Cupressales; family Cupressaceae; genus Thuja; species Thuja plicata. The sequence continues at coordinate 546,515 of MU227532.1, read as the reverse complement.
GTTATGCTTGTCTTGACTCAGATATTTTATGCTAATTCTCATTCATTGTGTTATGATTCATGCCACTTTCAGTGTATCACCTTGTAGGTTAAGTTTTCCTTTATTATCTTTCAGTTCTCCTTCTATCCCTTTTCCTCCCAATTTTACTTTTCATGTTTAAAGAGAAAAATAGGTGATTATCCAAGATGAACTGACCTAGAATCTAGAGGTTTCACTTTAGTTATTACAGGTCCCACAACTTGGAAGTGATTCCCATGTTATAGCAGATCATTAGACTTACAAGTTTAATAGGGTGCAAATTTGGTGTATAAAACATGCATCAAATGCTCTTCTTTACTCTTATTGATAAAATATATCATCCAAATACACAATGAAAAACTTACCTAATAATTTTTTCAGAACCTCATTCATTAACCTCATGAAATTACTTGGTGCATTAGATAATCCAAAAGTCGTTACCAACCATTCATACAATTCTTCATTTTTCTTAAATGTGGCCTTCCACTCATCACCTTCTATGATTCTAATCTAACGACATCCAATATTCACATGTCTTGGTGAAATATCTAGCTTCACTCAAACAATTGATCAAATAATCCATGATTGGAAAAGGAAACTAGTACTTGATTGTGATCCAGTTGATGACTCTAGAACTGGTACACATCCTACATTGTCCATCTTTATTAGGTGAGAAAGATGTAGGTACTGTAAAACAACTCAAGCTATCTCTAATTAAACCCTACTATAACAAATATTGAACTTGATTATTTAGTAATTCATTCTTTGTTGATGTCATTTGGTATGCTGCCTTGTTTGGAAAACTAGCTCTTGGTGTCAAATCCATACAATGGCTAATACTCCTCATAGGTGGTAATCCATTAGGGACATTATTTGATATGTGGTCTACATACTCATTCAACAATCTAGTCATTTATTTTGGGTGTTCTTATTCTAATACAATATGCTTAGACTTCTTGGGTACTAAATAAAAACACACATGATCATGCCTCACGTCATCCAAGAACTTCATGTCATCCACTAAACAAATTTGAGAAATGGTACACACCTCACTCTTAAGGGGTTCTTCTAAGGGTAACAATTTTTTCTTCATACCATTAGAAAAAATAGTATACACATTCCTTATACCATTATGTATAGCTTTCCTATCATATTTCCATGGTATACCCAACAAGATTTGACACACATCTATAGGCATAATATCACACAAAACTTCATCATAGTATTTGCCAATCCTTAATTTAACTAGGCATTTTTCACTTACAATTACCTTATCTTCATCTTGTATCTATGCGATCTCTTAGGGTTTAAGGTGCTTCAATCTCTACAACATGTTTTTTCCACCAACTCCTTCATGGTAAGATTACAAGAACTGTCACTATCTCTAACAACTTTACATGACTTGTCTTGTACCTTGCATCTGGTTTAGAAATAATTCTTCCATTGCAATGGTTCTATAGATTTCTCTCTTTGGTATAGGATTCCCCGAGTTATCATAGTTTCTCTATCTTATGCTTGATTTTTTTTTACTGATCCAGAGGATTCTTCATCTATAAATGTTTTTTGCCTTTTCTTATCCTTCTTTTAAGAGTTTTTTTGTTTTCACTCAAAGTCTTGATGTTCTACTTTGCTAAATTTGAAACAAATGCCACTAAAAGTACTTCTATCACCACTACCTTGTTGTTCATTGTGATAGGAACCCCAACTATTTCTCCTTTAACAATAATTATCCTTATCTTGTGACTCATTTCTGCCTTGATGTACAGAAGATCTCCCTCCTCCAACATTAGTACTAGATTGACCTCTCTAAAACTTTCTTCCTCTACCTTTTTGCCTTTATTCATGTTTTCAGTTCAAATTTTCTTCATCCTTCAAAGACCACTTGTAAGATTCTTTCATAATCCTAATATATATCAAACTAATTTTATCTATGCTAATAAGGAGGATGATCTTGCATTCATTTCTTCATTCTTTGATGGCTTCTATCGTGTGACTCTTCCTATAAGGATTTCTTTGAACTCTATGACCTCCCATTGTCCTTGACTGCATCAAGTGGTACCAGAGAAAGGTTTTCAACCTAGGGTTTTATTGTGGGAGGGAGAAAGAGAGGATCTAACCTAAAACTGCTAAAGATTATAAATATGTCTAGAGGAAATGCTAGAGGTGGAGAAAGGAATGAAGATTTGGTTGTCTTGGATATGTTGAGACAAATTTCTTCCGGATTGGAAGTAGTGGAAACACCTCAAAGGAGAGGAAAACACATTGAAGATGCAAGTGATGAAGAAGGAGATGAATAGAATTAGAAAAGGGAAGGAGTGAATAATGAGGAACAATCAGAGTTAAATCAGGAGGAAGAAAACCTCAACAAAACCCAACTCAAACTTACTCCAAATATTCCTAATTCCTAGAGCTATTCTATAGTAGCTTCTCTGCTATTCAGCTCACCTCTAGACTTCTTCCTCATGATCCTCCTAACTGTGCACAAGCCCTAAATTTATACACACCACCAATAGGCTGGTGTGTGTGAGTTAATACACATTCATGAAATTAGGACAATTAAGAAAAATTCTATGGAAAAAAATAACAATTTATTCTAAAGAATTGCATTTAAAATCCATGACATCTGATGGTTCTCTAATTAGGCTTTTCAAGTAGAGCTCTCAGCCTTAATCTCCACTAGTGACCTTCCTAGAATGAGAAAATATGATAAAAACGCTTGATCTAGCTCTAAACTCTCCCAATTGCTTCAAAGATGAACTCAAATGCTCATGATGTGCTCTCAAATCTCACAATTTTCTTTCAAAGATTCAAAATAATGCTCAATTTCTATCAAATTTCCTATAGTAATGATGCTATGCATTCAAATTCTCTAGGATATGCTTATTCTTAGAAATGGGTTGTATTTATAGTAAAATCCCAAGGGTAGCAGGTAGAGTGAATTGACCATGGGTTTATCCTTGGTTAAGTTTGATCCCTCAAATGGTTTCAAATGGGGGGACCATTTAAATGGTCATCCTCAAAGGGTGGGACAAAGAGACAAAGTCCTCAATTCTCATTGGTTGATCAAATTATGTTGAAAAATTAGGATTTATTTAATTCAATCAATTAATTAAATTATCCATGTAAGGGTGAATAGGTTCATTTTGATTTTTGATTTAAAACTATACAATTAATTGATTAAAATCAATTATATAATTTTGATTGATCCCTTCTAGGCTTATATTTGATTATTTGATGTCATTATTAATTAATCCTTTGATTTTATTTGATTTAATCCAATTTGATTGATAAATGTCCATTTAATTTGATTTTGATCCATTTTGATGAGATTTGCTGAGATTTGTTGATTTTGGATGATATTAAGACACCTGGTCAATTTTGGGTATCTACAAATGCCCCTCTTTGAATTGATGTGCGAAGCACATTGATTCAAATAAAATTGCATGTCCTGATGCAAATTGGATACTGATTGGTTGATTGATGCAAAACCTGATTGTGAATATTGATTGATTTGAAACCTGATGTGAAACTTTGATGTGAAACCCTAATGTGAAACTTGATGCACAACCCTGATGTGAAACTTGATGCAGAACCCTGATGTGAAACCTGATTTGATGCCCCACTGATAAAATTTTGAAATTTTAATGCCCCAGATTTGATATAGAATGTGATGCAGAATCCTGATTTGATGATCTAATAAGATATGCCCCCTCAGAAATGAAAACATTTTGATGTTTCGATGCTAATATGATGTGATTGATGAAAAGTATATCTAAATGATTTCATTTTTGAAAAAAATTAAGAAGAAATGATGATAAAATCACAAGATGCCCCAGTGTGCAAAAAATGCAGATTTAGGTCTTTGGGGGTAAAAATCTCTCCAAAATTAGGTCAAAATAGTTTAAATAGGTTAAAAAACCCAAATTTACTATTCATTTTCACTTTTAATTATTGAGATTTTCCTCTGGTTTTATTGTGATTAAGAGAAATGGTGGTCCCTATCCAAGAGCATCAGTTTAAGAGAGTGCACCGTTATCAGAGACCGCTTGACTATGGACCTCCGTTGAGTGATTTGAACCTTCTGGATGCATTTATTGCTTTTTTTTATAGCATTTAATGTCAAATCTCATGTTTTTTATATTAGATTTAGCAAAATGTCATGGGGGAACAATTAAATGATGCTTAGACTAGGGAAATTTCATGGCCACGTAGTCAAATGACACGCATAAAGCTTGAAAAACCATGTAGGAATTAGGTCAAAATGTAAACCCCATGTTTAGAATGACGCGTAAGAAACCCTTAAAACTTGAATGATGTGTATCATTGTTTTAATGACACATAGAGTTTGTAAATGTCGCGTATGCTATAAAGCAATGCCTCTGACACTTTAAATGATGTGTAGGATGTTTTCAATGACGCGTAGTGTGAAATATTGCTTTCACATAATGAAATGATGCGTAGAATGTTATGTGATGAAAACTTGATTTAGAATAAGACAATTTGTCATCGGTTGATCATCTGAATGACCAGAGAGATTGCCACGCTTTAAAAAGATGTGATTCCATTATGTTGATTTAGTGTTTAGGATATTAGGATAAAATCATACTCTTGAATGTTTGATGTGTCAATCAGATTTGATTAAAAGATATCACAATTTGATCACTTCTCAAGATCTACAGGTCAGGAACAATAGGTTGATGCACTCAAAAAGAGTAAAGATAGTATTAATGTGTTTGATTGACGTAGAATGATCCAAAAATAGAAAGATACTAATATATTTCACTTCATTTGCAAAATGTAGGCACATTACCGTAAGTTGTATGTACAAAATGTAGTGGCTTGGGTCTTCGATCTGGTGGATGAGTTGACCCCTCTAGTGAGACAGACGATCGAGACATGTGGGCTCGAATTCCTTTTAGATCTTCCTTGGTTTCAGTTGAACCAAGGTTTACTGATAGCTATGGCAAAGCATTGACACTCTAACCATAAAACATTCCATCTACCCCTCAGTGAGATGACCATCGCGCTGGAGGACATATGTAGATTATTGAGGATCCTGACCCATGGAGAGAGGGTTTACTATGATTAGTTCTACAATGGTAGTGCATGTAGATAGGTGTTTATAGATGGTACTTTTGGTGATGATAGCATTACATGGGTGCAATTTGCTTCATTTCCTACTTTTCCAACTTTGCTAGGAGTCGTGATTGGTGGACTTCTCTTACCGGATAAGAAAGGTCATGGATTTTCAGTTAGATGGGGCCAAACACTTGAGGACTTGATTTCTCAGCCTCGGAGATTAGACTGGGGATCTTGCGTGCTAGCGTAGTTGTATCATGATTTACACGAGGTTGTATATAGGAACAGTGTGGCTATTTTTGCAGGTGCACTGTTGTTACAGCTATGGACCTGGGAGCATATCTCGATTACTAGAACCATATCAGCATGAGTATGAGCTTGAGTATAACCATATGCCTTTCTATATGATGGCATGATTTTCCAGCATCATTTGGGTAAGGTTGAGCTCTGGCATCAAACTATTGACGATATTGATTAGGTTGTATGGAGACCTTACTTAGGTTGTGAGGGATGGAGAAAGGATGATGATGAGCTTCCATAAATTTTTTCCCCTTGGTGGATGATTGGTTGATCACCACTATGTATAGAGAGACTATTCTTTGGGAGAGTTCTCTGACAGTATGGTCATGTTTAGGATATGTCGCAGGGTATGGCATTGTATGCTAGAGTTTAGGCAGAGCGATCCATGTGGGGAGCTCAGATTGATTATTAGTTACATGTGCAGAGATTGATCAGCTAGGGTATGTCAGATGGGATATGATGAGCCATGTAGCTGATGTAGGGATGTGCGCTAAGTATTGAGAGTTGTTTTTGTGACATCGCTTCACTAGATTTAGAGATTCGACAGAGCTAATACCTAATGTTGATGAGCTATATGGTGATGATGGAGATGGAGATGATGGCGGTGGTGGTGGTAGGCCTCAAAGGCAGAGAGTATAGAGAGTTCCTTGGGTATAGAGAGCTTCAGGACCTTAGATGTGAGGTGGACATGTTAGAGCTCGAGGTGGTGAGTTTGCTCAGCCTAGACAGAGGTGAGTGAAGGTGTCGATACAAAGATAGGGTCATGTCATTCCACCTACAGCTTGGGTAGGATAGAGACATAAACAAGTGCAAGAAGCTAGGAAGGTTCCTTTACAGGGTCATGATCAGTAGAGACCAATATCTCCATAGAGACTCAGGTGGATCCACAGGTTAGTGCAGCACAGGTGATACCACGGGTTCCATTAGCACCACAGGCCCCTCAGGCACCTCTGGCATCTCAAGAACCTCTAGGTCCACCTATTGTTAACAGCTTAGTACAAGATGTGAGAGGATGATAGGTAGGTATGACTATAGTTACTCACCGGTTAGATCAGGTTACCATGATGTTACAACAGTTCTTGGCTATGATGGCTCAATTACCTACGAGTGCTAGCACAAGTTAGGCACCACCTTCTACACAAGATAGAGCAGGTGACAAGGGTCCCGGTGGGCTAGGAGATGGATCAGGTGTTGTTGGAGATGGATCAGGTGCCCTGGTTGGGTCTTAAATATGAGCTTGATATCCAGATATTGTATTGATGTATCATATGGAGTTTTGATCAGGACTTGATGTATGGATCATTTTTTTGATGTATCTTTGATATACTGATTTGTTATCGACATTTGATGATGGACATTTATCTATGATGTTATTTGATTGATTCCATTTGATGTTGATTGATGCGAGATTTCTTTATATGCATATCTACATGATTTCTATGATGCACTTACATTTTATTTATGTTATGGATGCAATGTCTTAGAATATGACATAGATAGATGGATGCAAATGATGATTATGGAACTACTTCTATATTATTTTGATTTTAATTTGATGTATGGTTTGTGCATTGCAATGATATGGATGCAATACTTAGTGCAATGATAAAATGAATGCAACTATCTTTTTGGATTTTGATGTATGCAATTTAAATTATGAAATATATTTCTAAAAGATGAAGGATAAATGAATAATGATTAATGTACTTTTTTCTTTTGTTTTCACTCAAGATATGTATAATAATGATTAATGATTAATGCTATGAATGCAAAAGATAATCTCACATAATTGATTTGAAACCATTGAATTTTGATGATGTAACCCCCAAAGATGAACCCCCTTGTACTTGGAAAATTTACTCTAAATAGTGCAATTAATCTAACATGAAAAATGCAATGCAATGCAACTAAAGGTCACTAGCTTTTTGCGAAAGAAATGTAAAAGAGATATATTTTCATCATTGAGCATTTTGGAACTCGGAATCAATACAATCCTTACTAGTGCCACTACGGCCATAAGAATATGAATATGACTTTCATCTTAGTTGGTAACCTATATTCAGAACCTAGTACAACCCTCACTAGTTGAATGACCAACTATTGGAGTATGAATACTGGTTTCAACGGATTCAATGTTGCAAGTGGCTTTTGGTATTAAGATATTGAAGATCTAAATAGCCAAGGTATCCTTTTGCGTAAAAAAACAAAGGTTAACACTCCTTCCTATATGAATTTCCTCGATGGTTCTTTGATGACCATGTCCTCAGATAAACTCACACAAGTTAAAGAATCTCCCTCAAAATAGTCACACAAAAGCCAAGAAAACATCATGTCTCCATCATCGCCAATCTAGTCGAAACATTCTCAATTTACTAAAAAGATATGACTCGAAAAAGTCAATGAAAAAATCATCAAAAATTTCAAGTGTGTATCAATGTATCAAGATTTTCAAAAAGAATTCCAAACATTCTGATCATTTAAGATGTTGTCAATTTTTAATCCTGATAAAAGAAGTCAATGAAACTCAAGGATCATGTTGTTGGATCAAATTTTTTAGGATTGAACAATGATATCCATCAAAGGTTCCAAAATCTCTCTCCTCTAAATCTAAAAATTTGCTTCTATCGTGTGACCAAAATTGTGCACTTGTCAATCCGTTTGGTACCAAAATCCATGGTGATTTCCCCCCAAGTGATAAATGTGATCAATGTGAAACTTAGGGAAAATGAGACCTAGGATGCAAAAATGTAGCTGAAAGACTTTATTATGACCTATGCACAAATGACAGATGCAATGAGGATATGGATAAATGAGATGGTGAAAATAAATATGTACAAATGCGACTAGGAAAAACTTAAGGAACAAAAGGTGCATGTTTCTAGGTTTTCACCTCTTGGGATTATTTCTCTTTTTCTCTTTTTTTTGCTTTTTTTTTCTACCAAGGTTCCTATTGCTAGGTTTTCACCAAGGCACTTTTCTCTTTTTCAAATTTTTTTTTTTAAATTTTTTTTATCATCAAGGCGTCTATTTGCTAGGTTTTCATCAAGACAACACATTTTTTAATTTTTCAATGTTTTCTACTTTCTTCATGCTCATTTTTCTCCTTTTTCTGATTTTTCATCTTTTCCAATGTTTTTGGCTTTTTGAACTTTCTGATTTTTTTGTATTTTGATCTTTTCTCCCTTTTTTGGATTTTTACTTTTTCTCATGTACAAAGTTGATGCTGACTCATCTGATACTCTCAATTGATAGTCTTTCCTCAAATACTCTTTCGTCTGATACTCTTTTGTCTGATCACGTGTGAAACCTCTTAAGATGAATGCTATTCATGGGTTCTTGCAATTCATCACCATCACAATCAGTGAATTAGTAGGTCCCCGTTCCAAAAGAAGAAAAAATGACAAAAGGACCAAGCTAATTTGCTTCCAACTTCACTTTCTTTTCCCTATCAACCTAATTTTTAGGATTCTCTCTCAACACTAAATCTCCCACTTGAAAGGTTCTTGGTTTAATATACTTGTTGTAATTCCTTGAGATTCAATTCTGATACACTTTCAAATGGTCATAAGCTTGGGTTTGATGTTCCTCCAACAATTCCAATTGTTGAAGTCGGGTGAACCTAACCTCATCTGTAATTAATCCATGTAATGACACTCTTAGGGATGGTATTTCAACTTCTAAGGGTAGAACAGCTTCGACCCCATAAACTAATGAAAAAGGTGTAGCTCCTGTCGGGGTACAAAAACTAGTTTGATAGGCCCATAATGTTGGATTAATTTGAAGGTGTCAATCTCTACCTGACTTACCAACCGATCTTTTGAGTATTTTGAGGATATTCTTGTTGGTAGCTTCTGCTTGTCCATTACCTTGGGGATAGTAAATGGATGAAGAATGATGAGTAATATGGAATGTGTCACAAATTTCATCTACATCCTTGTTCTTAAATTTTTTTCCATTGTCCGTGATGATGGCGTGAGGAATGCCATATTTGTAAATGATATGATTAAGGATGAACATGGAATTTTTTTTCTCCATTGCATTTTTTAAAGGGACGGCCTCAACCCATTTATTGAAATACTCTATTGCGGTGAGAATGTACTTATGTTCGTTGGAAGAAGGTGGATAGATCATGCCGATAAAATCAAAACTCCATTGGTAGAATGGGCATGGTGTGACAAATGGGTGTAATTCTTATGCTGGTGCATGCATTATGTCTCCATGGTATTGACATTTTTCACAAACCTTTACAAACTAACAAGCATCTCTTTCTAAGGTTTTCAAAAAGTACCCCATGTGTAGGATTTTCTCAGCTAGGTTTAAACCACTCAAATGTGACCCACCAATCCCCTCATGGACATCTTTTAAATCTAATTTTGATTCATCTTCCTCTAGACATCTAAGGAGCATTCTATCAAGACCCTTATGATACAATGTGTCAGAAAGGATGGTGTAACGAGCCACTTGTCTTATGAAATTTTGCCTTTGAGCATGGGTTTGGTCTATAGGTAAGGTTTGGTATTTAAGTAGGCATAAATGGGTCCATACCATGGTGATTTATGTCCATTTAGAAGGGAAATTATTTGGGAATAAGGTAGGTCAAATGCTGGTTTAACCAATTCTTCCACCAAGAACTCATACCTCACATTTTGATCGGGCATTTGAAGCAAAGATGCCAAGGTAGCCATTACATCTACTGCTCTATTCTTTTCATGTGGAATTTGATCAAAAGTAATCAAAGCAAAGTAATTTTTCCAATCATCCAATAATTTCTTGTAAGGCATCAATTTTTCATCCTTGGTATTATATTCATTATTGACTTGATTGATGACTAATTGAGAGTCTCCATAAACTTGTAATTCAGTGACATTCCATTCCAAGGCCATCTTGATACCTATGATCAAAGCTTCATACTCCGCAATATTGTTTGTACAAGGAAACAATAACTTGTAAGATTTTGGTATTTTGTAACCTTGAGGTGTGATCAAAAGAATGCCTGCCCCACTACCATTTTGGGTGTAAGATCCATCAAAGTATAAGGTCTGTGTCTTGGCTTCCACATTAACAATCTCAAAATTAGGAAACTCCACTCGAATTGGATGTGTAGATTCTAAAGGATATTCAACCAACTTATCTGTAATAACTTGACCTTTTATTGCTTTCCTATCCACATACTCAATGTCGAACTCACTAAGCACCATTACCCATTTTGCAATCCTTCCAGTTAGAGCTATTTTTCTAAGTAGATATTTCAATGGATCAATTTTGGCTATTAGCTTCACCTTATGCATCAAGATATAATGTCTTAACTTTTGAGAGGTAGATACCACTACTAGGAAAGCCCTTTCTATAAATCTATAGTTTAATTCATATTTGATCAATGTTCTATTCAACTAGTAGATAGCTCTTTCTTTTCCATCATTATCCTCTTGTGCCAGTAAGACCCCTAAAGATTTTTCCCTTGCTGATATATAGAGGAATAAAGGTTTTCCTTGAATAGGTGGCATCAAGATGGGTGGATTCATCAAGTATTTTTTCAATAATGAAAAAGCTTTATCACACTCCTCATCCCATGTGAAGATCGTATCTTTATGTAGCAACCTTGTGAATGAATGGCATTTTTCTGCCAATTGAGAAATGAACATCCTTATAGATTGAAGCCTTCTTTGAAGTGACCTCATTTGAATAATATTCTTTGGAATGTCCATGTCCGTTATTGCTTGTAGTTTTTCAGGATCTACTTCAATGCCTTTTGCAAAAGCAATGTAACCTAGGAGTTTTACGGATTGTACCCCAAAAGCACACTTCTTTGGGTTGAGTCTCACTTTGAATTGTTCTAGCCTTGTGAAAATATTTTCAAGTATGGGTACGTGATATTTTATTTCATGTGATTTAGCTAGAATATCATCCACATAATCTTCTAGGAAGGTGTGCATCATATCATGGAATATAGTAGTTATTGCTCTTTGATAAGTTGCTCCGGCATTTTTGAGACCGAAGGGTATCACATTCCAACAAAAAGTACCCCATGGGCAAGTAAAGGATGTCTTCTCTTGATCTTTAGGTGCAATGCAAATTTGATTATATCCACTTAATCCATCCATAAGTGAAAACATAAAATGACCGGAAGTTAGATCCATAATAACATCAATGCTAGGTAATAGAAAGTCATCTTTTGGGAAAGCAAGGTTTAGATCTCTGAAATCCATGCAAAATCTTATGGATTTATCATGTTTGGTAACTGGTACAATGTTGGAGATCCATTCTGCATATGCAATAACTCTTGTGAATCCAACCTTGAGTAACTTTTCCAATTATGCTTTTACTAAAAGGGCTATATGGGGATGCATTTTTCTCAATTTATTCTTGACCGGCTTAACACTAGGTTTTACATTCAAATGATGCATTATAAAACTTGGATCCAATCTAGGCATGTTGACATATGACCATGCAAATTTGATTTTCTTTTCTTGAAATAATTCGATGAACTCTTTCCTCCCCAAGGAACTCAAAGATGCTGCCAAGTGAATAAATTTGGGATCTACTTCAGTGCCAATGCTAGGATTTTCTATGGGTTCAATGAGTATAGGTGATCTTTCATATTCATGTTCTAGTAACGTGTCCAACCTCTCTTCCTTAGGTGCCACAGTTGGGTTTTCACCTTTGGAAACATCCTTTAGTTTTACTTTTTTTGGGTCTAGCATTGCCACATGGTGATTTTCACCACTAAACCTTCTCATTTTTTGTATTTTTTCTTTTCATTTTGTGGATTGAGAGGTTGAACACCTACCCCTATCATCATGTTAGGAGTGAATTCATTGATGGATGAATTTGATTCAACCGCATTTAGGTATAAGGCCATTGCATTGCCATTTGGGAAGTATAGTAAGTCACTTGGCTCAGAAAGATCCCAATCAATAAGTTTGGGGTGCATTAAGGAAAATGATTCATTGGATGAATTATAACTTGAAGGATTTAGGGACATAACTTTGTTGGATGGTTCATACATTGTATCATCAAGGTCCATGACATGTGCCTCTTCAAGATGGTCCATGGAAGTAGGATCAAAATCCTCTCCACTAGAGTCCTCTAAGATTTCCGTGGGAAAGAATGCATGTGGATTAAATACAAGGTTATAATATCCCACCCACAAAGGTACCCAAGGTTCACCTACCCATTGATTGTAAGGAGGTGCTTGTTCTACATTGGATTTTTGAGGATAACTTGATGTTTGAGTAGAAGTCAAACCTTGAGTCACATGTTCTTGATTCTCAACTTTAGGAGTTGTATAGGTGTGAATGACATCAACATCTATGTCATGAAAATATTCTTTAGAAAAGGAATCCCAATGATAATCCCTAGAATAATCTTCACTTTCAGAGCCTTCCATGTGTATATGGTCATGAAAATAATGCATGGGACTTGAACTTTCTCCTTTATGTCTAAAACCTATGTTGACTTTCTCTTCTTTTGCTCTCCAAACTGGTTCAATAGGTTCTAACAATCCTCTATGTCAAACTCCTAAGGGTCCTCTTCCCTTATATCCCATTTTCTTCATGATATAAAATCCTTTTCCATATTGATCAGTTTTGATGTTGATATGTTGCACCCTTTCGATAGGATTATTTGAAATATCCTCCTCTTTATAAAGCCATTACAATACTTCATTATCCTCTTTTTCCATTTCTTGTTTGTCACATTCTCTCACAAAATGATAATTATATTTATGAGGTTGATGAGTCTTAGATGGCTTCCCAGGTGTCCTTGGAGATGTAGTTAAATCAAATAGGGAAATAGAATATTCCCCTACCCCTTTTGAGTGAATTTTGCATTGTTTCTCAAATTGGTTCATCATGTCACTCATCTTTTGGTAGTGATCCTTCTTAGCTTGTTCTCTTTCTTCCTTAGTAGGTTTCTAAGTTTTCATTCTCAATGTTGAAGTATTGATTGAATTATCATGTGAAATTTGACCCTCATAACTCATCTTTTCTTTTATCTTAGTTTTTGTAGTTGAGTTAGTTTTATTAGGGTTAGAAGTTGATGTAACATTTGATGTTAACTTTGAACTTTCCTCTTTATCTTTCTATTAATCTCTAAGTTTTGTTGATGATTAGTGACCAACACTTATTCATTCACTTAGGCATTTTTAGTTGGCTATCATTGTGGCCAAGCTAAAACTATGCAAGGCCGAGCAGTATTTAGGTTGTCGAGTAGTATCATGCTGAGCCGAGTAGGATACTAAGTGATGAGCATAACTATTTTTGTATACATGTCTAGAATGATTCAAACTTTGAGAATAAGTGATCTAACCAACTTATATAATATTTTTGGGCCGACTTATGTATGCATTTAATATTCTTCTACGAAGTTAGTTATGCATTTAATTGTTTTATCCTATGCATGATCTATTGTAAACATTAATTGTAAATACCTTGATGGTATAGGTATTAGATCTTGATCATTGATCTAGATCTCACTATCAGACTTGAACAAATATATTAGATTTCTTTTAAACCCTATTTTGTGTGTGTAGTAAGAGAGTAGATGAAGTGTATGTGGTGACTAGATTTTTGAAGTGAAATGCACAGAGGGTTATTTTGTTAAGAAGCAGAGATAAAGAAGAGTGAAAACATGGTGAACAACAGAGTAAAGTTATATCAAATTGTGAGATCATAGAAGGTGTTGGAAAGAGGAGATTTTTCATCAACATTTGAGTGCATAATGAAGGATCAATACTTGAGACATTCTAATCATTGTATCAGGTGAAAATCTCTTAATAGAGTGGTTCTAGCAAACCTTTCTAAATCTCCTAACAGAGTGCTTACTTTATTGTAAGTTAAAATCCTTTCATAGGGTAGATTGTAATGATCTTTAGCTCTTAACCAGGCAAACCTTTAACAGGTTACATTGCATTTTGTAATCAACTTTTGTAGCCCTAACATACACACTTTATTACTACAGTAGTGGAGAATTTTGTGGGTGTCATCCCCACCCCAATTTTACCTATTTGGGTTTCTGGGTTACCAAGTTCTTGTGTTATGAGTTGTTTATTTAATTGTGTGGATGCTATTTGATATTACATTAGATTCATATATTTATGGATGTGGATCAGTTTGTTTTAAGTGTTTAATTTTGAAGATCTGATTCACCCCCCATCTCAGTATCTTGCTTTCCCATTATTGTATTTCCAACAATTGGTATCAAAGCTCAGTTCTCTAAAAAGGGCATAATCAGCTTGAGTATATAGATCTTGAGATGGGTATCTAAAAGATGGGTAAAGTAATTGAGAATAAAAAGATTGATATTTAGCTAGAACTACAATAGCTTGAGACAACAAGACAGGAATTAAAGAAGTCCTTGACTGCAAGGAAAGATTTGGCCAAACAAATGAATGAAACTCATTATCAGGAAGAGGACACCACAAATCTATTTCAGAATGGAGATTCTACTAAGAGCGATGTAGAAATAGAAGATCTAATGGAAAAGAACAGTGCTTTATGTGAAGAAGTCAGAAACTTGAAAAAGGAACAAGAATCCCAATCAATAAGAATGTGTTAAGTTGTTGAACGGAAAAAGAAAGCCGAAGATGACAAGGCTATGGAAGAAGAAGACAAAAGAATGATGACTATCAGACTTGATGAAAGAACACATTATGTACAAAAAATGACATTCAATCAAGTTTACATGGCAAATCAATTACTACTTGTGAATCAGGAGATCAGTAGGAAAGACTTGGTGATTGTAAATCTTAGATTTGATAACAGTCAATTGAAAGATGAATTGAGATCTAAGAAAGAACTTAATAATAGAGTGAATGATCCGAGTGCAGCTATGAGCTACTTTGAACAAATGGTGGAAGCATCAAGAAGACCTAAAGATTCTTCTGGATTAGGTCACACTGAACAACATACAACCACTGGAAAAGGAGAATCATCTAAGATAGGTGAAAGAAGGTATGCAAAGCCAAGAAGCAACAAACCTGTTTTCCACCACTATGGGAAACCTGGTCATACAACAAACATTTGCCAAAGCAAGAATGGTAAGTCCAATCCAAAAACTAACTTTAATGGTTATTGCTTCAACTGTAATAAGTTTGGAAATCAAGCACGTGAATGTAAGACAAAGGCAAGAAACACACCTAGACTCAATGGTAATTGCTATAACTATCAGAAATATGGTCATAGAGCACAAGATTGCAGATCTAAAGGTAAACAACAGTGGACATCAAAGGCACAAGAGAAATCACCAAGAAAAGGCAATACTTACAAGTGGGACTACAACACATGGCATAGTTTTCATTACTGTGGTGAGTATGGACATGTTCTAGAAAACTGCATAAGAACACATTTCAGAGGAAAGTCTAAGAGTTGGATGAATGGAAGCCTAGTTTTTCAGAGTTGTCTGAAAATTGGTCATACAAGGAAAGATTGTAAGACTAGGGTACCTGCTCCTACTATTGAGAAAATTAGAGCACAAGTCTAAACCATGCAGCAGCGAAGTTAATGAAGCCGAGGTCACCTAATCCAATCGATGAGGTGATCACATCATCTCCAACTAAGTAAAAGAGGTATGTAAGGAACTGCATCTAAAATTCTTATCTTACATCAGTTCCTAACATGAAATGTACCAAAGTCCATATTTGCATATGTTAAGATGTAGCAGGACATATTTTTGAAGACAAATATCGAGATGAGCCAATTCGGTGGTCCCACAATAGTGTGTCCCACTTTTTTGAACATCCTAATTTTTGCTGAAATCACACATTTTTAAGAAAATATGATTATTTAAGCCTTCAGAGCTCCAATTTGAAGGAGTAAATTGAAAATGGTTAGATAAAATCCTCTTGGATCAAAATCCCTTTGGTATAATCTCTCTACTCCTCACTCACACCTATAATTGAGTCTCCTTTGCACCCATCAAAATGCTGACGAAAAATCACTTTGACAATAATTTTTGGTGGGATAAAATAAACTCATTTGAAAAACCCAAATACAGGATGATAGTAATCAGAGAAATATTTCCAATGATTATGATTTTTATATATATTGAGTTTATTAAGACTTTTCTTTTTAAGTTTTACTAAACATAGGTTGTCAGACCATTTAGCATCTTCTATGTTCGACAATTCTAGAAAAATAGTAAATTAGGAAAAAAAATTTATGAAAAATACCTAGGAAATATTTATTTATGTTACCTTTCTATCAAAAAAAGAATAAATGAATTTTGATATATAGAGATAGAGTTACAGCGATCCAAGTGAACCTATGTCTAAATTATAGTTAATGTCACTTCATAACTTAATAAACTATACAATATTCACCCAAATTGAATGAAAACAAATGGATTCCCTAGCTATTTGTGTTACAAACCTAAATTAAAAATAATTATGTTCTTATCAGTTTTATATAAAACGTTATGTTGATCAAAGTGAGTGTCACTCCTGAAAAATGTTGTTTTTTCACAGAAACAATATTTGAAGGAGAAGGAAAAATGGATACAAATAAATTCCAATTTTTTTTAAAAATATATATTTATAAACTAGAAACAAAATGCTAAAAGTCACTAGTTTACATCATCTTAAAATTCTAAATGGTTTTACGACAATAGGTGTTTGAAAGAGAAGTTTTTTTTTCTGAATGTGCATTTCAATGTCAAAGTTGGCCAAATTATGGGACACAGTTTTGTGGAATCACCCAATTGCACTATAGGTGCCGACCACCAATCATGGACACTAAGGCCAAGTTCTTTAGTACGTTCCAAGTTTTGTTGGCTGAGTAAGTTTTGTGAAAGCCAAGTTTAGTAAGCCAAGTGGGATGCAATTTATGTTAGAAAGCCAAGGACAGCTAGCTTGCACTAACTTAATGGGAAGAACATTCATTGCTTACCTAACTTGACCTTTCAAAGTCTATAAAGGATGAACAGTGTATATTTCATTTTTACCTTGCAATTTTTACTATTTACGAAGTGATTGGAGTAATTTGTAGAATTGATCTTAATGAAGTTAGCATCGAAGATTTCATCAGTGTGTCACCGGTAATCCAAAGGTGAACAGTGAGAAGCGTTACTTGCTGAGATACTCTGTTCTTCATCTTTTGAACCCTAATTTCAAGATTATGGCTGCAAGGTCTTCTGCACTAGCTAAAAGTATGGAGGGAGAACAAGAGCAAATTTAGTTAGTATAGAGTGATGAATGTGCACCTCTCTACTTTTGATTCCTGAAAGTGCAATTCAAAATGATTTAACTAGAGCCCTCTC
Organism: Thuja plicata; assembly: GCA_018584345.1. Lineage (NCBI taxonomy): Eukaryota > Viridiplantae > Streptophyta > Pinopsida > Cupressales > Cupressaceae > Thuja > Thuja plicata. The sequence continues at coordinate 528,866 of MU227532.1, read as the reverse complement.
ATCCATTCCACCCAAGGTACTTATGAACCATGATGTTCAATCATGTTACATGGTTAAGATTGGTGAAGTAGGTGATAGTGAATTAAGGAAATCCTACAACAAATTGTGTGTCAATGGAGTTCTGAAAGGATAATTCAAACATTTATCAGACAAAGGGTTAACTCGTGCCCTAGATTTTCCACAAGGTTTCAAAGACAAATGGATTAAGGTTATTCTTATCCGAGTTCATGATATGTGTGTGTGGTTGGATAATGGACCAATAAAGATTACTAAGAACGTGATTCATCGAGTGATTGGATATCCTATAGTTAATGGAAAATGGACAATGAGAGATAACAACAAAGAGGAAATTACACTGAACACTGGAGCTGTATGGAACAATAGAGGTATGACTATCTCTACAATTAAAGACCTAGAACATGATTTTGGAGTAAGAGTAATAGCACATAGGTTATATCAGTCGAGTAGATTGGATAGTGTTCCTTGTACAACCATTGATCAGGCATGGAAAATTGTTAAGAAGAATCATACATATGATCTTGCTAAGCTACAGCAGACACAATTAGCCAAGAACCTAGCATCAATTAGAAAGGCTAAAAGATCATCATGTAAGTTTGGTTCCTTACTAGTCTGTATATTTTTCTACATTCAAGATATATTTCCTACATTGGGAAATATTGTTTGGAAAAAGGATAGACCCATTATAGTTTATATTAGTGAATGTATTGAGAAACTAGGAAGTAATTTCAATAGCATTATGGGGAGCTATTTTGTAGAATTCAAGAAAAGAATGAGATTAAGAACTAGGATTCCTCGATCACTAGTGGAGAAGCACTATGAAGAAATTTTTTTCTAGTTGATACGAATAACACATATATCCAGGCTGTGACACCCAGGGTAACATGCTTAGAACCATTTCCATATGAAATTAACATTGATGAAGCATCAGCTACCATCATTGTGCTCCTAGTCGAGGCAATTGATACTACAAAAGAAGGGTTTAGAAATTTTGATGAAGCCAAAGTTAAAATTTCAATAAGTTTAACAGAGGGAACTATGGAGAGGAAAAGAAAGAAAATTGTGAAAAATCTGAAGAAAATGGTTGGTTTAGGTAGTGATGAAGAACCTGAGGATGCACCTTTAGGCCTGACCATTGGACAAGGTGAGGATATATCTACAGAAGAGGAAGTGAGTGCATCTGAGGAGATCACTAAGGAAGCTAATGGTAAAAGACCATCAATTGTAATAGTAACCAAGTCGAGCAAAGCTAAACCTAAGGTTACACCTCCTACAGCTAATCGTCCAAGGACTAGAGCATCTACTATTACTTCTCCAGCAAAAGTAAAAACAAAAGTGTATGAAAAGAAGAAGGTTGGAGAAATAAGTTCTAGAAAGGAAGCTAAAATTTCTCCTAAGGTTGAGCTGAGCAAGCCAGCAAAGAGACCAAGGAGGAAACTAGACTTGGGGACAGATAGTGATGATGAAAAGACTAAAAATGATGAACCCAGTAACATACCTACAACACAATTCAAGAAACCAGCTAGTATTGATGAGGTATGTGACACTTTGAGGAATTGAGCAGGGTTAGCAACTTTCAAGTTCATTAAGTATGAGAAATTGAATAAAGTGGATAAGCACAAAGTTTAGGAAGCACTCTTGGATATGATGAGTTATTTCAAGTTAACTCCTATAGAGATAGGAAACCATGTGCCGAATGAACTATATGATTTTCTATCAAGCAAATGGGAATTTGCACTTACCACAGAGAGAAAAATCAGGGAAGAAACTTTAGCCAAGGTAATACCTGAGTTAACTTCAAAACAAAGAGCCAAATTAATTGATGAATACAAGAATAAGTTTATTCCTAAACTTAGAGGTTATGCTGTTCTAAAAAATGATATTGAAGGTGTAGTACAGTAGAGTACAAGGATTTGGAAGGAAATCTTTCTACTGATAGTTTGAAAAGACAAGAAATCTGGTGAGGGAACATCCGAGCAAAAGGAAAAAGAAGTGGAGACTACCCCAGAGCCACAAATGACTCAAGGTCATATTGCTATAGAACAGGACAAGACCAAAGATGCATTATAGCCTATTAAGGAAACTGATATTGAAGAAGGAAATACCACAGCATCTGATGAGATAATTGAAGTTGTCAATGATTAGAAAGGTGAAGAGAAACAACAAAAAAATGCACAAGAGGTAACTTCACAAAATCCACCTATTTTAGAGGTTGTCAAACTAGTTTTAGATAGTGGAGCAGTGATGAAGGATACTGTTGATAAGCCTGAGGAAGAAGAGGTAGTGCAAGTGTTGGTTGATCTACCACACTCTGCATCATCCACTCCCATAGGTCCTAAAACTGGGAGTATGCCTAATCCACAGACAATACTAACAGAATTAAAAGAAGTAATGGACATTGACACTATCACAGGAAAAGTTATTATGCAGTCGAGCATAAGTTCACAAAAGTTGAAGAGAAAGAAATTTCTGAAGAAGTCTCAAATTCTAGATGTAACATTAGATGAGGTCATTGTGATTCCACAATGGGATCCCAATGAATTATCTTTTCAATAAATAGGGGCTCTTGAACAATTGCTTAAGAGAAAGAAGAGATAGGAAGAGATGAAAATAGAACAGAAGCAAAAGCAGGTGTTGCATGACATCAAGGACATATTTGCAAAGGCTTTTGACTTAGAGGATGAAATGCCTCAAGCTCCAATTATTGATTAGTTAGTCAACATTG
>MU227532.1:488821-526045 GCA_018584345.1 Thuja plicata | reverse complement strand
AAGACATTGCAACAAAATAGGTTGAGCTTTCTACACTTGTAGAAATTTTGGAGAAAGTTACAGAAAATGTTTATTCTTTGTATAGGAAATTATGTGATGTTGAATTCTTCACAAAGGATAATCTACACCTTGTTGAGAAGCTACAGTTAGATTTGAGATCAACTGACACTACTTTGGGTAAGGATACTACTTCTAGTTCTTTACATCTTACTAAGTTGATCAATGCACAACGGAGAATAGTCGAGCTTATGGCTGAAGATGGTCGAATAAGGGCCAAATTAATAACTATTCAGACAAGCCTATTGCCTCACTTAGAGGTAATATAGAAGGAACTTTCAATTGCAAAGGAGTTATCATAGAGAAATGCAAATCTCTCAACTGTAGAAAGTTTAGTGAGTCTAGCTACCGAGCTAGAAATAAAACTGGAAGTTATGAATATTTCTAAGGAAAGTTGGGATACTACATTTGAATCCACCCTGCAGCTTCATAATTTTTTTTTGGATAAGTATAACTTAACCCCACTAGAAATCAGTGACAAAAACAAGGGGGAAATTGGTAAGGAAGTTGGAAAGGATATAGTATGATACATCAGTACAGAATAGGTACACTTGTATATATTTTTTAAAGTCATGTAAACTTATTTTGTATGAATAATTTTGAGTATATTCCTAGGGGGAGTACTTAGTATAATTAGGCAACATTTTGATGGAATGAACGGAAGTAATGATAAGTGTGTTTTTGCCACTAATATCAAAGGGGGGGATTGTTAATCTCTAAGTTCTATTGATGATTAGTGACCAACACTTAGTCATTCACTTAGGAAAATTTAGTTGGATATCACTGTGGCCGAGCTAAAACTATGCAAGGCCAAGCAACATTGTCGAGTAGTATTCAGGTTGCCGAGTACTATCATGTCGAGCCTTGTAGGATACTCAGTGCCAAGAAAAATAGTTTTTCTATACATGTCTAGAATGATTCAAACTTTGAGGATAAGTGATCTGGCCGACTTATATAAGCTTTTTGGGCTGACTTATGTATGCATTTAATATTCTTCTATGATGTTAGTTATGCATTTGATTGTTTTATCCTATGCATGATCTATTGTAAACATTAATTGTAAATACCTTGATGGTATAGGTATTAGATCTTGATCATTGATCTAGATCTCGCTATCAGACTTGAAAAAATATATTAGATTGCTTCCAAACCCTATTTTATGTGTGTAGGAAGAGAGCAGATGAAGTGTATGTGGTGACTGCATTTTTGAATTGAAATGCATAGAGGGTTATTTTGTTAAGAAGCAGAGATCAAGCAGAGTGACAACACAGTGAGCAACAGAGTAAAGTTATATCAGATTGTGAGATCATAGAAGGTACTAGAAAGAGGATATCTTTCATCAGCATCTAAGTGCATAATGAAGGATCAATACTTGAGACATTCTAATCATTGTATCAGGTGAAAATCTCTTAACAGAGTGGTTCTAGCAGACCTTTCTAAATCTCCTAAAAGAATGCTTACTTTATTGTAAGTTAAAATCCTTTCACAGGGTAGATTGTAATGATCTTTAGCTCTTAACCGGGAAGACCTTTAACAGGGTAGATTGCATTTTGTAATCAACTTTTGTAGCGCTAACAGGCACACTTTATTACTGCAGTAGTGGAGAATTTTGTGGGTGTCATTCCCACCCCAATTTTACCTATTTGGGTTTCTAGGTTACCAAGTTCTTGTGTTATGAGTTGTTTATTTCATTGTGTGGATCCTATTTGATATTACATTAGATTCATATATGTACGGATGTGGATCAGTTTTTTTTAAGTGTTTAATTTTGAAGATTTGATTCACCCCCCCCCCCCCTCTCNTTTGTTTCCCCCCCCCCCCCCCTCTCACTATCTTGCTTTCCCATTATTATATTTCCAACACTTTCTCCATGGTAATATTAGGGATGAATCCTTCCCTATTATAAGGTATAAATAGTTCATGACTTGGCTTCAAGGCATTGCAATATTTGAATGGGTTGGAATCTCCTACAATCGTGATCTGTTCCCCAATGTATGGAAATTTTATACATTGGTGATAGGTACAAGGTACCACTTGCATTTCATGGATCCATGGCCTTCCCAAAAAGATATTATAAGTCAATTTCATATCAAGGACCTGACATATGGTATTATTTCTGATAGGTCCCACTTGAATTGGTAGAATAATCATACCCTTTGACGATCGTTCCTCCTCATCATAAGCCTTAATGGTGATTTTATTTTTAGGGTCAATAGAAGATTCAAATAACCCTAGTGACTTGATAAGGTTTAAAGTGAAAATATTAAGACCATCGTCCCCATCTATGAGAACTCTCTTGTCCCTATGCCTCTGGATTAACACTTCTATATGCAAGGGTAAGTTTTGGGGATGTTTGATAGACATATAATCTTTCTTTGAAAATGAAAGACAATGAGGGGCTATGAGATGTCCTACCATGTTCTGAAATTTATCTTCCTCCAAATTTATAGGAACAGTGGTCTCAACTAAGGATTTTTCCAGGATCTCCTTGTGATTAGGAGAAAGCTTCAACAACTCCAAAATTGATATTTGTGTCAGAGTCTTTTGTAATTGATCCACCAAAGTATAAGGCTTTGTTGTAGGTGGTGTTTTTTTAGCCAAAATAGTTGGTGTTTTAGGACCAATAGTTATGGGAGTACCCCCTTGTAGGGTAATCTTTGAGGCTTTCCCCCTTGTGATGGAATTAGAGGTTTCCACTTTAGGTTGATCTTTGATCACCACAACATTAATAGTACTCTCATGTATGGATAGAGCATTGATAGTATGATCATAGCTATGTGCAAAGTTAACATTATTATTGGCTCTCACGTTGTTCCCATTGTTTCCTCCATTGTTTGAGTTGGAAGATTCTCCTTTTTCATGTTTATAGAAAGGAGTCTTAAAGGTCAAGTTATCTTCATTAGTTTGAGAGCCTTCTACCTTTATCAAACCATTGTCTATGAGATCTTGTATCGCATGTTTGAGACACATGCAATCATTTGTCTTATGTCCCCAATTTCTATGGTACTCACAATGGTTATTCTCACTCCACCAATTTGGCTTGATTTGAGATTCATATGGTTGAGCCCTTGGTAGGTCAATAGGTTTATTTGCAATAAGTGTCCTTTATGCATTTTCCAATGGTTCACCCAAATTAGTGAATGTCCTTTTGGGTGTAGGTGCAAAGACAGGTTTAGGCTTGTAATCCCCTTGATTATTCCCAAAGTTGTTATTAGTGTGGTTGTTGTTAAAGGGCACATTGGGTGCTTGATTTAAATTATTGGCTTGAACTGAACTTTGGGTGAAATTAAAAGGGGCGGCCTTTAAACTATTTGCCTCTACCACTCCATCATTGACCATTCCTTTATTGTTGTTATTTCTCATCCAAAAAAGGTTGTTGTTAGGGGTATTGCAATTTTGATTGGTATTGGAAGTATTGTTGTTGTTTTTATTCTTGTTATCCTTGTAAAGTTTGATTTCTCCACTTTTGACCAATACCTCTTCCATTGTAACCCCATTCTCAATTAATTCTTGAAATGACCTAGGACATTGTAGCCTTAACCGATAGTTCATTTCATGATTCAAGCCATTCACAAAGATATCCACCTTCTCCTTTTTGGGTACACTTTGAGGGTATCTAGCAAATACTACTCTCCATCGTTGTAGCAAAAGTAGGAATCCCTCTCCTTCTCTTTTCTTAGTGTTACGTAAATTACGCATTGTAATCTCATGTTTGATAATATAAGAATAATGAGTTACAAACTTAGAGGCCAATTCTTCAAAGGTTCGCATGTCAGAGGGTAACTTTGAAAACCACTCCATTTCCATGCCTCCCAAACTTTGAGGGAATAACCTCATTAGGTAAGTTGTGTCATGCATGAATTCTAGGCTCAATGTGAAAAATTCCCTTAAGTGATATTGAGGATCAATTGTTCCTTCATACTTGTCATATTTGGCAAAGATAGCATTAGTTGGGAATGGAACCATGATGAATGACTTATCAAACAAAAAAGGACGCAAAGCTTCAATAGAAAAGGGTTTAGGAATCCCGCTTTGTTTCATTGTGTCCAATTGCATTTGGAAGAGTTGGAATTTCTTGTTCATGATACCAATGGGGTTAGCCTCAGCTTCTTTTTGTTTAAGTTTGTTGACATCATAGTCATGGGGATGTTTGAGACCCATTTGTGCTAGGTCTAGGAAGTATTTTTATTTGTCCTTTTCCAACACTTTTTCCATGAGCTTCATGAAGAAGGGACTTTGCATTGCTTCATTGAAATTTTCATCAGTTGCTTCTTCATCATTAGGGTCAATATTGCACCCATTGTTATTATTATGTAATCCTTGGTTGTTAGGGTCAAGATTAATTCCTCCAAGATTGTTGTTGTTTAACCCTTGGTTGTTAGGGTCAATGTTTCCTCCTCCATTATTATTGTTGCTTGATCCTTGGTTATTAGGATCACCATTTCCTCCTCCATTATTGTCTATATCCTTGTTAACATGATTGATTTGATCACGATCCACATTGCCAAATGGAAAGTACATTGTTGGCTCTATTTTCTTTATAGGTTCTTGTAAAGGTCTTGAAGAAGTAAAAGGATCACCTAAAAAGGACACTCTTTCCTTAGATAGGATCTATTGGGTTTCAGGGTAGCCTTGATATAATGAGATCGTGTAAAAGCCAGCATAAACATAAATTGATAAATATCTTAGGCTTTTTATCTCACTTAAATGATCAATCCTTGGATGATTTTGCGAAATGTCCAATAATGGCAGATTCTAATCAAGTTGAGTATATATAGAGGTAAAACGTCCCAAAGGGTATCCAAAAATGTAAGTATCTTGTTTTCAAACCCTTGGGTGATATCCACGGTTTTCCCTTCTTTGTTTCTAGACGTCACTTCCTGTTGTATACGCATCACTTTAAAGTTAGCATGCGGTGATTGGAATTGTCATACGTGGCACTCTGTAGTGAGTATGTGGCATTTTCCTATTGATAGGCATTATTAAATTGATTCCAAGTGGCACTTTCCAGTGACTTACATGGTTTATGATTTGTGACAGGCATCGTTTCAGGTTGTTATGCATCACAAGACTATTTGTAAGTGTCGTTGAAATGCTCGTACGTGTTACTTTACCGATCAGAGTTGAATTTTCAATGTATTTAGAGTTTAAAAATTTAAAGTCTTTGATCAGAGCTGTCAGAGAATATTATTGTTTGAAAATAAAATACAAAATCAACACACACATCAAATTTGCATCATAACCCTAAAACAACACTAAAAGTGTATGTTCTCAGTCATTTTCACAAGTATAGCACAAGAAATTCTTCCAAGCAATCTACCTAGAGTCAAACAAATATGGCTTTTAACAATGGCTCTAGAAGGTCGGCTTACTATTTTAACCAGTTTTAATCACACCTCCATTCTAAATCATGTCAAGTTCCTTTACCCCCTTACGGGCTTCCCACATGCACGAAAGTATGATTTTGTGCAATCTTAAAGGACTACTCGAGGAAGTGAGGATGACTTGCATACAACTTAGTCACTTTCTGATTAAGGTAAAGTGCATATTTTTATAGTGGGTTGGATGATATCATGGCAAAAGTGATTGTCTCCCACTTTGGGTCATTCCTTCTCACCACCTTCGTAAAAGAATTCTTGGGAGGTAGGCCCTCTAAAGCTCTATTTTAATCTAGCATACATGGAAAGTGGAAAATGAACTTAATCCAACAAGTTTGGGAATTTTATTTACTCAAAGAGTGAAGAGCATATCCCTATTGTCTTCCTTCATTCCAAACACTTCAAACACACTTGTTCTTTTTCAACCCCTTGACAAGGAGGTTCTTATAAATGAAATGTTTGGTTAATTCCTCCCTTTCTTTCTACCAAATTGAATTCACACGTTTGGCTTTTTGATCCACTTCAAAAAGTGGAGAGCATATGCCTAATGCTTGTTCAACTTGGATAATAATAGGGGTTTTCCTATTAAACTAGATTTAAAAGAATACCACAATTTAATCAATGCAAGCTTGATAAGATAAGTGCCTTGTTTCGAAGCTAGCAAAGGCTAGGTGCATTTTTGATTGATTTTTTCTTTTTACTACTCACCTATGGGTGATCATTCCCACTCCAGATCCTCCAACAAGCTAGTCAACACAACAAACAAAGTGAAGAAATCTTGAAAATCAACTTGAAAACATGTTCCTAAGTTATTTTTAATCCAAATTTGCAAGAATCATTTTGAAGAACTTAAAAACAAGAAATCAACTTAAAGCGTAGGGAATTTCTTCTTGTAAGCAAAAAACACTTTTATATAATGATCATAAAGGTGTTCCTCTTCCTTTAAATTTTCTAAAATGTTGGAAGCATGTATTTTCTTATCATGATTGATTTGTGCTCTTACCTCCTTGCTTGGCTTTGTGACTCAAAATTTTGGTATCTGTACTTTCCTATGTTTGCTCATCTGTAGGAAAAACACATATAGAGAGTTATAAAATAGAATTTAAAGATTTGACAGCAAAATATAACAAAAAATAGTAAGTGGCATTCAGGAGCTAATACATGGTATTTCACTATTAGCAAGTGTTATTTAAAACATTCAAAGCGTAAATGAAACTTTACTATGCGACATTTAAAAATGCACAAGTGGTAAAATAAACTTTGAAAGCATCACATAATGTTTCAAATGCGAAATAGAACAGATCACATGCAGCAGTTAACTATTCACAGGCGACACTTTGTTGTTTGTAGGCGACATTTTATCGGCTTAGGCGTCACACTTTGTCTCATACAGGGCACATAAAGTAAGACAGAGAAAGAATAGAAACTGCACGCACCATTTAAATGCTCATATGTGTCATCAGATCGCTCATATGCATCATTTCACATGTTTTCTACAAATAGACACAAAAGTGAAGCAAAAACACACAAAATTTTGATCAAATGATGTAAAATGAGGCCTAAAGCCCCACAGTGGGTGCCATTTGTGTGTGAGTTAATACACCTTCATGAAATTACAACAATTAAGCACAATTCTATGGAAAGAAATAATAATTTGATCTAAAGAATTGCATTTAAAATCCATGACATCTCATGGTTCTCTAACTAGGCTTTGCAAGTAGAGCTCTCATCCTTAATCTCCATTAGTGACCATCCTAGAATTATAAAAGACAATAAAAATGCTTGATCTATCTCTAAACTCTCAATTTTCTTCAAAGATGAACTCAAATTCTCATGATATGCTCTCAAATCTCACAATTTGCTTTCAAAGATTCAAAATATTGCTCAATTTCTATCAAATTGCCTATAGTAATGAGGTTATGCATTCAAATTCTCTAGGATATGCTTATTTTTAGAAATGGCTTGTATTTATAGTAAAATCCCAAGGGTAGGGGGTAGAGTGAATTGACCATGGGTTAATCCTTGGTTGAGTTTGATTCCTCAAATGGTTTCAAATGGGGGGACCATTTAAATGGTTGTCCTCAAAGGGTGGGACAAAGAGACAAAGTCGTCAATTATCCTTGGTTGATCAAATTATGTTGAAATAAATTAGGATTTATTTAATTCAATCAATTAATTAAATTAGCCATGTAAGGGTGAATAGGTTTATTTTGATTTTTGATTTAAAACTATACAATTAATTGATTAAAATCAATTATATAAATTTGATTGATCCCTTTTAGGCTTATATTTGATTATTTGATGTCATTATTAATTAATCCTTTGATTTTATTTGATTTAATCCAATTTGATTGATAAATATCCATTTAATTTGATTTTGATCCATTTTGAATCATTTTAAGCATTTTGATGAGATTTGTTGAGATTTACTAATTTTCGATGATATTAAGACACCTGGTCAATTTTGGGTGTCTACAGTTGGCCTCAACCAACTTTACATATCCCAAGAAATGTTTTAGACCCAATTAGCCTTAACCTAAATTAAATAAAACATTTAATTATTTCACAAGGACCTATCCAAAAAATCAAGTTGGCCATGTAGCGATCCCCCTAGGAAATCATGTCAATCATCACCAATAATATGTACAATGATCACAACCTTGGTCAATCAACTGGTTAACTCCAAGAAGCAGTATCATGAAGAAGAAGAACAACCGATGGAGAAAACAACAATATATCACAAACCACTCCACAAAAAGAAGTACTATCATAGACATAGAACCTATGAACAATAAGAAATAAACATTTTTGACCACTCCTACCCAACATGTCTACAAATCAACCGCTCACCAACTCTATCAAAACTAGAAACTCCTTCATACATCTAGTCACAAAATCCACCATAACTCGAGCAAGGTAACTCCAAACAATTTTATATCATAGGAAAATATTCCTAATGACCTCATGAACATCATATCCTGGCCACACCTTCTGAAGATACATAGAACTTCACCAAGCCATAAATCACCCAATCGGTGACCTAGAACAGAAACTAGTAACAAGAATCCACCAGAACAACAATTTTTTTGGATGATGCAAGATTACCAAGGACCCAAGATTCTCCTTCATTAGACACTCGAGGTATAAATATATTTTGCATGAGAATAAGTCATGAAAATACTGAATAACAAGGGACAATAATCCCATACTCATTATTCATCCACAAACCTTCCTCATATGCAGCCTCAACTGCCTTCCTGTTGTCATCAACCAGGTCCAGGAAATGATTCAAATCCCACTTACCATTAGGTCCAACTTCAAGTTCATCCTTCAGGCCTTCTCTCAACTCATATCTTCTACAATGACTCAAATTCTTTCCTTTCTCTTCCTTATCCACCAAAGGAATCAATCTACACTTCTTACCATCCTTGCTAATGTTAATTACATTTTGCCTACATTCATGAACAACATTTTTGTCATACTTCCAAGGTCTACCATGTAAAACATGATGTACACTCATTACCACTATGTCACATAATAATTCATCTTTATAAGAACCAATTCAAAAATTTACTATACATTTTTCCCTTACTTCCACCACATGATCATCATGCAACCAACCAATCCTTTAAGGTCTTGGATGTCTAATTCTTTTCAAACAAAGCTTCTACACCATATCTTCTAAAACTAAGTTATCACTTCTTCCACCATCAACAATCACCTCACAACATTTCTACCAACCTTGCATATGGTCTTGAATAAACTCTTCTGATGATAAGGTTTCTCATCCTTACTCACCATCAACCTTCAGAGAATAAGAGTTTTCCCTTCTTCAAGATAATTGTCAGAGACACCAGCAGATGGTCCACCTTCTTCACTCACACAAGAAACTCTCTTGTATTCGTTATATTGAAAATCCATGTTTCCTTTCAATCTAGACTTAAATAAGGTACCCCTAAACTCTTTACCATCATTACCTCGCTTAGGTGTAATCGGTTTAGCTTCTACTTCAACCACTTTCTTTCCCTTATCACCTGCAGCATTTTCCTTCTCTCTCCCTCTAGATTTATTTTGTTTTTTACTATTCATCTTATCTTCTTCCTTTAGGAAATAATGATAAGCCTCATCATCATATCCAATCCTGATCATACTCATCTCATCCTAAAAATGGAACCTCAAGCCATTCACATACCTAGTCACCTTCTGTTTAGAAAGCTCTTTGTGACTAGATATAATGGTTACCTTGTAAAAAATTATGGTATAATCCTTCACACTCATATCCTTCTGCTTCAAGTTTTTCAACCTCTTGAATAACTCAAATTCATAGTCCTTAGGTATGAACTTAGTCTTCAATTTTGCAACCATCAGCCTCCACCAAGTGATCTTCATTTCACCTTCCTCTTCTCAATCCTTCTACAATTATTTCCACCATAAAGTTGAATGACCTTTAAAAATTTTCTTTGTCAATCTTACTCTCCAAGGATCTTGAATATATTCTAACTCAAAGTGATCCTCAAACTCACTGATCAAATCAATCAGGTCTTTAGGATTCAAAGTACCTAAGTAATTAGATACTTCCAACCTATAACCAACACTAATTCTTTCCTAGGTCTCATCAATTGGTTAGATCCATCACTCCCAATAGATCTATCAACATCATAAGCTCCAAATCCTTCTGTAGCTTCCTCAAAAGCATCGTCAGATCCAAGATTCCTGCACAATCTAGCAATAGTAGTCTTGATCCCTTGCATGACCTCATTCCTTAAACTAGTTATCTCATTCCTAATCTCAGCTCGAAGATCTTCCTTCATGTGCTCCATCAACCTAGGATTCATTCTTGGTGGAATCCTTTCAAATCTTGGGTGTAAATGTGTCCAATCGGCGATCTGATTCACCAAAGATGATACCCTAACCCTTGCAAAACCTTATTTCTCAAGAACAACTTAACATGTAGAAACAAATCCTCCTACCAGCCACCTTGTGCAACTCCTTTGCTGATGCAAGTTAGATCCAACCTCTTCCACCTCATAACAACACCATAGGAACACCAAAAGTCCAAAATTCATATTGGTAGCCACCACAACAAGATTAAACCATCCTCTGATATTGTGTGTGAATTAATACACCTTCATGGAATTGATTTATCTAACTACAATTCTATGGAAAATTAGTGCAAATTAAACTAAAGAATTGTAATAAAATCACTAAACATTCCATGGTTCTCTAACTAGTATGCTAATAGAGCTCTCAACCTTAATCTCTATCAATGACAATCCTAGAATGAGAAATTGATAAACTAATGCCTAATCTAGCTCAATTCTCTCAAAGATGATATAAAAATGGAACTCAAATGCTCATGATATGCTCTCAAATCAAACAATTTTCTCTCACAATGCTCAAGATATTTCTCAATTTCTCTCAAATTGCCTATAGTAATGATGTTATGCATTCAAATTTTCTAGGATTGATTATGCTTAAAAATGGCTTGTATTTATAGTAAATTCCCAAGGATAGGGGGTAGAGTGAATTGATCATGGTTAAGCCTTGGTTAGGTGAAAGGGTTTGAGATGGTTTCAAATGGGGGGACAATTTAAATGGTTTTCTCAAAGGTTGGAAAAAAGGGACAAATTTGAGTGATTGAGATTCAATTGTGAAAATGAGTGATTGAGATTCAAATTTAGGAGTGATCCATGTGCTTCGTGTTCTCAATTCCCATTGGTTGCTCAAATTAATGTTGAAAGATATTGGGATTTATTTAATTCAATCAATTAATTAAATTATACATGTAGGGGAATAGGTTCAATTTGATTTTTTGATTTAAAACTATACAATTAATTGATTAAAATCAATTATATAATTTTGATTGACCCTTTTAGGCTTATATTTGATTATTTGATATCATGGTTAATTAATCCTTTGATTTAAATTGATTTTGTCCATTTTAATTGATAAATGTCCATTTGAAATGATTTTGATCATTTTGAAGCATTTTGAAGAATTTTGTTGAGATTTGCAGATTTGGATGATTCTAAGACACCTGGTCAGTTTCGGGTGTCTACAAATGCCCCTCTTTGAATTGATGTGTGAAGCGCATTGATTCAAAGAAAATTTCATGTCCTAATCAATAATTTGATACAAATTTGATTGATTGATACATTGATATGATTTGATGACCTGATTGATTTGAAACCCTAATTTGAAACTCTGATTCACCACTGATTGATTTGATTTGAAACCCTGATTTGAAACTCTGATAATATTTGATAAAACCTTATCCACAACTCTGATTTGAAACTCTGATTTTGATTTGATAAAACCTAATTCGCAATTGATTTGAAACTCTGATAAGATTTGATACCCTGATTCACAACTTATTTGAAACTCTGATAAGATTTGATAAAACCTGATTCACAACTGATTGATAAAAACTTGATTTGACAGAATGCCCCATTGATAGAGGTTTGAAATTTTAATGCCCCAGATTTGATATAGATATGATGAAAAATCCCGATTTGAATTTTGATGTAGATATGATGCCCCCTCAGGACTTGAATTGAGATGATGGTAGATGAGTTGTTTGAGTTTGGGAAATTGAGATTCATTTCCTGATACAATCACTTTGAAAATGCCCTGGTCATGAGAGAATATGATGAGAATAGCTATGATTGAGAAAATATTGTTGATGTTTTAGATAAGGTGATGATGATTGGATATCATGTGATGTGAGTCAGAATCACTTGGTTGATGTTGTATTGATGTCAATCAGATAGGATAAGTAGGTTATGGATTGATTGGATAAACTAATAATTTTCTCTCAAGATCTAGAGAGACGAACAAATGGATTAATTTTCTTTCCTCAAGATCTAGAGTTAGGAAATTTGATGCGCTCAAGATGAGAAAATGGATGATAGGATAAATGATTGACTTGAAATGATCAATTGGATGATTTGACTGATTGATATTCGATTGGATTGAATTTGATGGGAAGATTAGTGGTAGGAGGCTTATAGATAGGGTCATTTGAGATGACTTAGGTGCAGATATACGTACAGGGAATTAACAGAGTTAGGTTTCTCCTATTTGATTAGATGGTGAGGTTGCCCCTAGGTGAGCAAATGTATATTGATGATATCCATGATGTAGCATTGGTCAATTTGATGGATGAGACATTTGAGGACATTGATGATGTAATCATGATTAAATTCTACCCCCTTGATTAAAGAAAATGCCATAAACATGCAATTAATCTACCATGAAAATGCAATGCAATGCAACTAATTGTCATTGATTTTTGTGAAAGAAATGCAAAAGAGATATATTTTCATCATTGAGCATTGTGGAAATAGGAGTCGATACAATCCTTACTCGTGCCATTGTGACCATAAGAATATGAATATGACTTTCATCTCAGTTGGTAACCTCTTTTAGGAACCTAGTACAACCCTCACTAATTGAATGACCAACTATGGGAGTATGAATACCGGTTTCATCGGATTCAATGTTGCAAGTGGATTTTGGTATTAAGATATGGAAGATCTAAATAGCCAAGGTATCTGTTTGCATAAACAAACAAAAGTTAACCCTACTCCCTATATGAAAGTCCTCATGGTTCTTTGATGACCATGTCGTTTGACAAATTCACATAAGTTAGTGGATCTTCCTCAAAACAATCACACAAAAATCAAGAAAAACATCATGTCTCCATCATCGCCAATCTAGTTGAAACATCATTAATTAGATAAAAAGAACACGACTTGAAAGATAAATTAAAAGCATAAGAAATTTCAAGTGTTTTGCAATGTATCAAGATTTTCAAAAAGAATTCCAAACCTTCTGATCATTCAGGGTGTTATCAATTTTTAATCCTGATAAAATAAGTCAATAAAACTCAAGGATCATGTTGTAGGATGAAACTATTTAGGGTTGAACAATGATATCCATGAAAGGCTCCAAAATACCTCTCCTCTAAAGTTCTAAAAAATCAGCTTCTATCATGTGACCAAGATGTAGCACGTATGAATCTGTTTATACTAAAACCCAATGATTTGCCCCCAAGTGAAAAATGAGACCATGTGAATCTTGGGAAAATGAAACCTAGTTTGCAACAATGCAACTCAAAGACTTTATGCAAGATTTTTTGGATTTTTGTTTTTAATGTTTTTGGATTTTTTATTTTTTTATTTTTTAGAGATTTTTAATTTTTTAATTTTTTAGAGATTTTTTATTTTTTCGATATTTTTGAATTTTTTGAATTTGTTTTTTTTTTTTTAAATTTTTTTTTAT
Source organism: Thuja plicata (assembly GCA_018584345.1). Lineage (NCBI taxonomy): Eukaryota > Viridiplantae > Streptophyta > Pinopsida > Cupressales > Cupressaceae > Thuja > Thuja plicata. The sequence continues at coordinate 512,327 of MU227532.1, read as the reverse complement.
AGATTTTTTAGAATTACCAAATCTCAAACAAGATCACATTGGTTTGCCCCCAAAGTCTAGCAAGGTATAGGACATTAAGGATGAATTTGCAAGCTGATGGATTAGAGATGGAAAGGCCACAATGGATGAAGCATACAAATGTGACCCATAGAACCATCTCCTCAAGATTACCCAAGCTAAGGAAAAGGGATATAGCAATGTGAAACATGTTTTTGGGTAAGCAATGGAAGCCAATGATGCAGTTCTAGATGTATATGTTAAATGTGGCCTTGTTATTCAACCATACACTTCAACATAGTCCTTCTTCATCAGCCACATATAGAATTGAATATGAGTTATTCATCCTACATGCCTATATGATTCAACCTGTTGCCTTCTATCCAGACGGGGTTCAGAATGGCTCTCAAAATGAGAGTCTCACAACCTAGACCAATCCAAGAATGAAGGATTTTTCTCCATGAATGCAATGTAATGTAATGCAAGATTAATCTAAGAACATGAAAGATGCAAGATTAATCTAAATGAAATTAAACTAAGACATGATAAGAAATATGAGGTTAATCTAAGCAAATGAAGCTATTCTATTGCAAATGAGCTTAATTGAAATGAGATGATGAATTGTAAAATGCAGCAGCAATTTGTTATTCTAACAATGCATTATTCTTGAATTAGAAATGGGAGTTCTTTTATAGACTGAGATTCTACTCAGAATAGAAAGTTTCCTTTTGAAATAAAACAGATAAAAAAGCCAGTTTAGATTAGCAAGTTTTCTTTAAAAGAAAACAATGAACTGTTTTCTCTTTGTTTTTAACTGCTTTTTTTTAATTTTAACTGTTTTCTTTCTCTTTAAAGCACAGTTAATTCAAAGTTTCTATTTCTGAACTGAAGAGAAATTTTTTGAGAGAATATTTAATTAAATAAATAGAATATGACCTTGCAAATGTATTTTCTCAATTATTTCAATAAATAAATTCAATTTTTGAAATGAGGATATTTTTTTAATAATTAAATATTATTTAATTCCTTTTTATGTGTTTTAGCTAAAAGGGGTGAATTTAATTTAATTAAAGTGCTAGGACTTTATAATTAAATTAATTCAATCATAGGGTTTATTTAGCTAATTGATGTTTTAGGAATTAAATATAATGTTATGATTAATACAGATTTAGGATTTTCTGCATTTGGCACTCAGGTTGAGTAGAGTCAGTCAAAACTCAGAATTGCCTAGTACAATAGGACTTTGATGATTCAGAAGAATCATAAATGCAACAAAATTGGTTAGGGTTGTAAAATGTCAATTTTGGGTTGTTACATTTTGCCCCTCTTTGAATTGATGTGCGAGAAGCGCATTGATTCAAAGAATAGTCTAATGCCTGAAGCATAGAAGAATAGATTTCAAAAATTGATGATGCAAAGATCGATTGATGAAGATTTCAGAGCCATCTCTAGGACAGAGCTTAACTCTTTGAAGTCTAGGTTAGATTGCCAAGATGCCGGTCAAGTAGAGTTTTCGAGGGTCATCTCCAGAATGAAGCTTGATCCTCAGGGATCCGGGTTAGATTTCCATGATACCTAATAGATTAAGATTTCAAGAATCATCTCCAGAATGAAGCTTGATCCTTAGGGATCCTAATTAAAAGGCTCAGATACCTAATAGATTGATATCTTTCAAAAGACTGTCCCCAAAACTAGGCTCACCCTTTAAGATTCAGGGTTAGATTGCCCCGATACCACTCCATAAAAAGATAGTTAATAGAGATTTTTAGGACTATCTCCGAAATGAATCTTAGTCCCCCAATATCTAGGTTAGATTTCCTAGAAACTAGTTAGATCGAGTTTTAGAATCATCTCCAAAATGGAGCTTGATTTTTAGGAGTCAGGGTTAGGTTGCCCCAATTCCCAATAGATGAGATTTCGAGAATCATCTCGAGAACGAAGCTTGATCCTCAAGAATCTGAGTTAGATTACTCAGATACTTAATAGATTGAGATTTCAAGATTCATCTCCAGAACGAAGCTTGATCCTCAGGGATCCGGGTTAGATTTCCTCAATACCTAATAGATGACCAAATGTAAGGAACATAGATGCCCTTAGTGATTGTGGAGTATCTAGTTTTGACTATGACGTATGAAAACTGAACATGCCACAAGTGATGAGATACCTCTAGCAACGAGGATTTTTGAAAATTAGATCAGATTGATTGGAATAGAATCAATGATGTAATCATCTTGCCCCCTCAGGAGCGAAATGGAAAGATGACACATCATAATGATGATTGAGAGTGAGAAATCATAGATATATGTTGAATTAGAGATCAAGAAGAACTTAGAACATATTATGGAAGAATTTGAAAGATTCAAAATTAATTTTGAGCAATTTTGAGGTCTGGTTGACCAAGTTTGACTAGGGTTGACTAGAGTTGTCTAGAGTTGACTTTTGATGAAAAGAGTCAAAGTTTTGAGAAAATGATGATAGGATAACATTCTGACAAGAAAGCAATGTTAGAAATTTGACTACACAAGTATTTGATCGCATCGGTCCCAAAAAACTTAAAATGTGATTTTGAGCTCTATAGAAGTGTCAGATTACGATTTCGATCACGAAAATGGATTCCGAGTGGTCGAATTAGCTAGTGGTGAAATTTTCATGCAAATCAGAGAACTTTTGAAAATTAGGTCAAAACCTATATATGAGTCCAGAAGGTCATTTTCAAATCATTTGCATCCGTTGACTTTTGAGAAAAGAGCTCTAAGTGAAAATGGTGGTCCTCGTGAGCACTCATCATTTTGAGCGATCTAGGTGGCATAGTCAGTCGGCAACGTATGGACCTCTGCTAAATGGTTGAATAACCGCTCTGTGATTTTAAATTTTACCGCTTTATATCAATTTTAGCACATTTTTTAACGTGTTTTAGATTTGTGTCGCGGGTTCTCACGTGAGGAACTAGTTTCTTTGCGTGGCCCGTAATGAGAACTCGTGTGAGAAACTGTCAAAAGGTGAATTCTCATGCTGGTCGGTGGGCATCCTTGCATGTGAGGGTACCCACAGCTTACACGGGAAACCCTTTGACAGGGGTTTTTCTCACGCGGACAGGCATGAAACTTTGCATGGGCTTGAAACTTTGCATGGTTCAAAAAAATTCTTCGCATGAAAGGCTGCTTCTTTGCACTAAGAAAACTTAACAATTTGAATGCAAAATAACTCTGTTTCACATCCAATTGCATTTGCATTAGCATTTTTCCTGTCAGTAGGATTTATGTAATGCTTTATTTATTACTTTTGCATTGATTATCTTGAACATGAGCTTAGTACTGATCGTACATTGTTGTTTGCATGTCTTGCAGGTCAATTTCCTAGAAATAGCATTTAGGTCACATCATCCTACTATCAACGGGCTGGTGAGATAGTTAAATGATGCATAGATCACACATATTGATAGTTTGGGCCTGTCGCATCTTTGTGAGGTACCTGAGATTCAGGTAAATCACTGACTATTAGGAGCTTTAGTGGAGCATTTCCATTCAGAAACAAACACATTCCACCTACCTTAGGGCGAGATGATAGTGATGCTCTAGGATATCTATAGGATTCTCCAGATACCCTTCCATGGACCCAGAGTGGAGTATGAGGTACAGCCACGACCGAGTACATTAGCACTGCGAGAGATCTTGCAGGATGAGCTTGTCATGGGTAGAGCCATCCCATGGGATGATTTGATCAGGGATTACAGACCTGGGAATCGATTGGTCATGGTTTTGGAAGCATTCCTTGGATGCTATATGATGCCTAATCATGGTTAGCATGGTTTTTAGTGTGGTTGGGCTTGGATGTTACAGAGGATGTTGGTTGAGCCGGTCAGATATGGGTGTGGTCAGTGTATGCTAGCCCATATGTACCATGAGATGCACAAGATCACCTATAGAGAAGTGAAGAGTATGGCCGCAGGAGTATTCATTTTACAGGTGTGGGCATGGGAGCACCTGCCAGTTACCCAACCTGTGTGCAAGGATCTGAGACAGCCATTGGAGCCGTACATATATAGTTAGAGAGGTTTGATTACTCAGCCCACGTTGGGTAAGATAGAGCAGTGGCAAGTGACCCTCGATGATTTGGTAGCTATGACATGGTGACCCTAGAGACTGACACAGGAGTGGGATGATGTCGGTGATCAGCTGGGTTATATGCTTGTTTCACGACCACTCATCAGTCGGGCTATATCTGTTATTGACCAATTTCCTCTTACACGTATCTAGCGGCGATTCGGCCGAGCACATGAGATATCATAGGAGTATTGTTCCTATGCTCATTTCACTAATGAGCTTAGGAAGGGATGGTCGATCAAGTTAGACACTGGTCAATGTATGATAGATGTGCGAGCCTTAGCTCAGATGCGATGGGATTATCAAAGTGTGGTTGCAGATGGTGGCATGACCGTAGAGTACAGGGAGTATTTTATTAGTCATCCCTTCCGACAATTTATAGATCCAGTTGGCATGGGAGCACCAGCACAAGTAGTGCACCCACTAGTGCCACATTAGCAGGCACTAGAACCTCCACCACAACAGATACTGTGGCCACCACCATAGAAAGTACAATAGCAAGGGCCATGACCATGCACTATACAGGTGGACATACCCGCACAACAGATGAGGACTAATCCCAGAGTGAGTGGCAGTGGGAGATAGAATAGACAGAGGAGAGTTGCATAGTTAGACGATGTGCGGGAGTAGGCAGAGTAGCAGGAGGACTTGATACAGGAGGATCAGCCTGTACAGGATCTTGTACAGGGTCCAATACCCAGAAACACATTAACATAGGCATAGGAAGCCCTACGGAGAGCTAGAGAGAGACTACAACAGCTGGTGAGGAAGGTTACTGACTTGTAGGTACCGGTTGCTGTGCGGGATGCCCGACTTATAGATAGAGATCGGGAGCTATAGGATGTTCAAGGGCAGCTAGAGAGGGCTCAGGAGGACACTCAACATCAGACCACCTGAGCAGCCTATTACTACACATCCTATATAGGGGTGGTGCCTGATGAGGCATCGCAGGTGGATGGATTTTCCTTGTATGCCAGAGGATCAGAGGGTGCACAGGCACCTCCTCCAGGTGATGAGGGAGAGAGCCAGAGCTAGATATATGGAGAGATGAGATCATATGATGTATCTAATGCATTGACATCCTTGTATTGTACCACCATGTTTGAGATAGACTGTGCTTGATGAGCACCATTTTGTATTGTATTGACACATTTGATATATATATATATATGTATGTATATGTATATATATGTATATGTATATGTATATACATATATTATATATATATATGTATATATATGTATCATCGCATGTGTCACATTTTATTATTTATGAGATGTTTCCTATATGCTTAGATGTTTAGATGATTTAGAATTGTATGAAAATGAATGAACATGTTTTGAATATATGTAGATGTACGAAATGCACATGTATATATTTATGAGTTATGTATGCGATGCACATGCTGATGTAGATGTAGATTTGTATGTATGTAGATGATTTATGTGAATGCACTTGTGAATGGAAATATGTAAATGCAATGTGTAAATGATAATGCAAATGTAATGTATATGGTACTAACATCTCATGCAGGGTGTCCAGATGGGTGACAGATACTAACCAAGAGAACATGTGAAGAATCGAGAGCGAGGATCGAACACTTGTGTAGTCGTGATGAAACCAGGACTCTGGAGAATAACTCCCCAATGTATAAATCCAGGAGAACACAATGAAGTGAACATCGAATTGTTGCCACAATGCAAATCTAGAATGAAAATGCAATTCTATGCTAGATGCAATACCTAGGACATGGTTGTGAGACCCATCATATAATCATCATCATTGAGCATTTTTGGAACATCAGAGTCGTTACAATCCTTACTGGTGCCACTGCGACCATAAGGATATGAATATGACTTTCATCAGATAAAATGTAGGAAATGAATGTAAGCACTAGGGCACAAAAGCCAGGATGACCTAAACATTGTTTCCAGTTGATATTGCAAGAGTACACCAGTATCGAGGCATGCAAAGCCAAGATAGTCATGAGTGTGATTGTGCATAAACAAACAAAGCAATAACATTCAAGGAGATAGTACCGACCTCACCATGGCATACAAATAAACAAGATCGAGGGATGTGAGGCTTTTCTGCCTTAGTGCGCGAGCTCTTATCACATACACCCTATTTATTTGATGTTGCCGGATCATCAGGACTACACCAACAAGTAGTAGACAAAGAAAATATCAATGAAATCCATGAGAACAGACAACATACAATCATAGCTCAACTAGTTTCAAAGTTTTTGAATATGTATGTGTATAGGGGTGTTTAAAAACATCATTGTGCTTGTGAGTGCATTGTGTTTGATTGTTATCGATGGATGTTTACATTGCGATATCCAATGAGTGTTGAAAAACACAAATGTGTCCAAAGATAGTGTTGAGAAACACTATTTGAATTGGGGTGTTGAGAAACACCAGTTTTTATCAGTAGATAGTTGTCCTATAGAATGGACAAGATTACTGACTCTAGAGGCGATCAGAATTGGGGACCCATGCCCCTAGTAGCGGTGACTGACTTGACATATGTTTCAAGGATAAACTAGATTTGGTTGCCCCCATGCGTATGGCGCCAATTCAGTGTCAAGTTACGAGGTTTTGCAAAGGAACCAAAGTGTCATGAAAGTGACTGAAAGCTATGTACAAACTAAAGCAAAGGATCATCAAGACCGAGTATCGATAGATGGAGTGTTTGAGTATAAATCCAACTGTAATGGATGTGAGCAATCTCAATAGGACAGCGACAGTAGACAGATGCAGTGAGAACCAGTGGTGATTGATGTGAGAGAGATTCTCGAGTGAAGAGGTCATAGAAATAGCTAGGCATCAGCATGAAGATGCAATGAGAACCATTGGTGATTGATGCAAAGAGAGATTCTCAAGGAGAGAGAACTTAGTATAAGCTAAGCGATAGTAGGAAGACATAGTGAGGACCACTGGTGACTGAAGTGAGGTAGATACCAAAAAGTAATAGGACAGTGCCCCCTAGACCAGGAGGGGTGCCTCTACAGTATGACCAGCTTCAATCCATGTAAGTTGGTGTCTTGACGAGAACTGAGAGCATGCGAAAAAGCAAATGCAAGGAAGCTGGAAAGAAGTAAATAAGGAAAGCAAATGTATAAATCCAAGTGGTGCTACGATAGATATAGCAATGTGGAACAAGAAGCACCTATTTACCAGGTTTTCACCTTCTTGGTAGAAATTTTTTTTGCTACCATGATGTCTCTTTGCTAGGTTTTCATCAATGACACCTTTTCTCTTTTTCTCTTTTTTTTGTATTTTATTCAATTTTTAATTTTTTTATATTTTTGCAATATATGATTTTTTTGGAGATACATCAAAGTGCCTATTGCTAGGTTTTCACTAACATAATCATTTTTTCAAGATATTTTCTGATTTTTAGAAATTTTTTAGGACTTTACTATATACATGAGCACACTGAAGATGTCTCAGCTATAAAACTGTTTTAGATGAAGAGCGTTGATTGGCTTCTTGAGTTTCTTTCCTTTAGTAGTAGAAATTTGATAGGTGCTAGACCCAAATTCTTCTATGAAAACATACAGATCAAGCCAATTTGGTTCAAATTTTCCTTTCTAGATCTGATGTTGTTGATTCTTAGGGTTCTCCCTCAGAATGAGGTCACCCGACTAAAAGTCCCTTGGCCGAACCTTCTTTTTATAGCTCTTGGACATCCTTTTTTGGTATTCTCTAAGGTGATCGAATGCCACTTGTCGACATTCATCAAGAAGTTCTAGCTCTTGTAGCCGAGATATTTGGTTATCATCATTAGTAATGAGGCCTTGCAGAGAGACTTGTAGAGAAGGAATCTCAACCTCAATTGGTAACACAACATCTGCTCCATAAACCAAAGCATAGGGTGTAGCCCCTGTTGGTTTTCTTATGCTTGTCCTATATGCCCAGAGAGCTGGATTGATCTGGAGATGTCAATCTTGTCTAGATTTGTGAACTGTGCGATGTAGGATTTTAAGGATTGTCTTTTTTGACGCTTCCGCATGTCCATTACACTAAGGATAATAGATGGAAGACCAATGCTGAGTAATTTTAAACTTAGAGCATAGCTCAGTTAAATACTTGTTTTTGAAATACCCCCCATTATTAGTGATTATTGCTAAGGGTACACCATACCTATAGATGATGTAGTTGAGAATGAACATGGCTACCAATTTTCCATTGGCAATGGTGAGAGGGACTACCTCCACCCACTTGGTAAAATAGTTTGTAGTTGTGATGATGAAATTATGTCCATTTGAGGACAAGGGTTAAATATGACCTACCAAATCAAAGGCCCATTGTTGAAATGGCCAGAAATTAATGAAGGGAATAAGCTCCTTGGCTGGAGCATGAATCAAATTTCCATGTAGTTGATAGTGTTTGCAAGACTTAGCAAACTGTGTAGCTTCTTTTTCCATATCTAGCTAATAGTAACCAACTCTAATAATTTTATGGGCTAGTGTTAGGCTATTAGAGTGAGACCCACAGATGCCTTCATGCACCTCTACTAATGCGTGGGTGATACCACAATAGTGGGTTACACTTTTTTGCCTAAATAGACATTGAAGTCTACATTTTGAGAAAAACTTTCACATTTGGATGCATATTGTTGTTAAACTGTTTGAAATAAAAAGATGAAGTAAACTAGAGTCTTTTAGGGTTTTTTGTCTAGATTCTAAATATAATTTTTTTATTTTTTTTGAATTGATTTTAATGGTTTTTTGTTCTCCCACTAAAACTGCTATGTTGCTGAAAATGTCATTTTCAAAAAGGTACAATGACTTTGTACAACATAACTTTTTTTCTAAAATAGATATCAATGCGCTTCTTTCGAATTTGGTTTTTTAACATCCATACAGAGGGCATGCAATTGGTTTGACAACATTATCATGATTATTTCATATTTTATGAATGTTTGAAGTATAGTCAACAGTAATTTTGACATACCTTAACTGCGTAGCTGATAACTTGTTGTGTATTAATCAAAATTCAAAAAAAAAATTTTGATAGAAAGAAGACTCAAAGCTAGAGGGCATTGTTATTTTTCAATTTTTTTTTTCTCTTTTCTACTATTTTTCATTGAACATCAAACTTGGAGGTTTATATTCGATAAAAAACCTACATTCGATGCATGCCAATAAACATAGACCTAATTACTTAAAAAATTGCCAAATATATATTCATTAGAAAGCTCATTTAGAGTACTTGTGTGATGCAAAAGGACACCTCCCTATTCTTCCATTTGAGCCCCACGCTTGAGCCCTAAATCCATGAAAACTGTAGATCTTTGTTAGCCTTTGGAAATGGCCTCTATTCAGAGACTTTTGATAGAAAGTACTTTCGATCAAAACTAATTAGTTTCGATAGAAAGTACTTTCTATCAAAAGTAATTTCTTAGTTTAATGTTGGCATGGGTTGAAACCCACCAAAATCTTCACTGGTTAGTTTTGATCAAAACTAGGAAAAAAAGGTAGTTTCAATAAAAAAATAAGAATGTTTCGATCAAAATAATCGAGTACTTTCTATCGAAAGTAACTAACTAAATTTCCCACCTCATGGATTTTATGAATAATTTCTTCCTCCAAAAAAGTGTAACCCACTATTGTGGTATCACCCGCACGTTTGGACTCATCATCTTCTAAACACCTAAGAAGGGTATCGTCTAGACCGCGCCTATACCATTCATTAGCTATGATGACAAACTGTGAAGCACTGCAGATTAAGTGGTATTTCTCATTCCAGGTGTAAGTGTCCAAAACAATATGGTCACAAAGGTAGGAAAAACTATGATGGTAGTGAGATGAGTCATGTCCAATGATAGAACAAATCAGCTGGAACTCAGGGGAATTGTAGGCTGGGTAGCCTAACATCTCCACTAGGAATTCATGTCGCAAATCATTTTTTGGCATCTGTAGCATGGAAGCAAGAGTAGCCATGGCATCCACCCTTGGAACCTATTGAAATGTGATGTGAACAAAGTATTTTCTGAGGTCAGCAACCAACCATTTATAAGGCACTAGCTTGTCATCTTTTTTCTGATAGATATCATTTACTTGATTGATAACTAATTTTGAATCTCCAAGGACATTGAGCTCGTCTAGTCACCACTCAAGGGCAATCTTCATACCATTGATTAAGGTCTCATACTCAGCAATGTTGTTTGTAAAAGGAAACAACATCTTATATGATTTTGGTAAAGAGTACCTTTGAGGTGTGATGAACAGTATCCCAACACCTGACCCCTGTTGGGTAAATGAACCATCAAAGAACATAGTCCAGGATCGACGCGTGAGAAGTAATATGGACTCATCTAGAAATTCGATGATCAATGGGTGATGATCTACTAGAGGTGCTTCCACCAATTGATCTGCAATTGATTTCCCCTTGATGGCTTTTCTTTCTACATACTCAATATCAAATTTACTGAGAAGCATGACCCATTTGGCTAGTCTACCTATGAGGGTAGCTTTACTGAGAAAATATTTCAGAGGATCAATCTTAGTGATAAGGCATGTAGTATGAGCCAGCATGTAGTGTCACAGTTTTTGTGAAGAAAATACCATCGCAAGGCAAACCTTCTCTATAATAGAATAATTTGTTTCATATGAGACCAGAGTTCTACTAATGTAGTAGATAGCCCTTTCTTTGTTGTTATGATCTTCTTGAGCTAATAGGACACCTAGTGATGTATCTATAGTAGAGATGTAAAGTATAAGAGACTTCCCATGAATAGGAGGCATCAATATTGGCGGGTTTGCAAGATATTATTTGATTTGTGTGAACCATTCATCACATCCTTTGTTCCATTGGTAGGTCACACCTTTGTGTAAAGTCTTTGTGAATGGTTGTGACTTGTCCACTAGTTGTGAGATGAAGCACCGGATAGACGGTAATCAGCCTTGAAGTCCTCTCATTTGTCTGATATTCCTTGGTGGTGGCATTTCCATGATAGCTTGGAATTTCTTAGGATCCACTTTGATGCCTTTTGCAGAGATGATGTACCCAAGAAATTTTCCAGATGTTACACCGAATGCACATTTCTCAGGATTGAGGCGCAGACTGAACTGTTCCATGCGATCTAGTATAGGACCTAGATCCGCAAGGTGTTTCTCTCATTGCATGCTCTTAGCTAGAGTATCATCAACATAATCTTCCATTGTTTTATGCATCATGTCATGAAATATAGTGGTGACAGCTCTCTGATATGTAGCACCAGCATTTTCGAGTCCAAAGGGCATGACGTTCCAACAGAAAGTGCCCCACGCACATGTGAAAGAAGTTTTCTCTTGGTCTTCTGGTGTGATCTTTATATGGTTGTAGCCAGAGAAACCATCCATTAGTGAGTACATTTCATATCCTATCATCATTTCTACAATCATGTCAATATTGGGCAATGGAAATTCATCCTTAGGACATGCCTTATTCAAGTCTCTAAAGTCTGTGTAGACTCAGATCTAGATTTTTCATGTTTTGACACTGGAACAATGTTAGAGATCCATTCTGCATAGTCAATTGCTCTAATAAATACTGCCTTAAGAAGTTTCTCCAATTCAGCTTTGACAAGTAGAGCCACATGTGGATGCATTTTCTGAAGCTTTTATTTGACAGGCTTGACACTTGGTGCAATGGACAAATGGTGCATGGTTAGATTAGGGACTAATCCTAGCATGTCTGAATATTTCCATGAAAATTTTATCTTTTTGCTCCAGAAGAATGTATTGAATTCCTCTCTCTGCCTCAGATAATGATTATGCCAAATGAATGATGTGAGGCTCATCTTTTGTACCCAAGTTGATTGGTTGAGTTGGTTCAATTAGCATAGATGATCGTTCTTGGAAATGACTCAGAAACATATCAAGTATCTCATCCTTGGGCACCTTAGAGAGGTTTTCACCCTTGGATACGTCCTTTATTTTGACTTTTTAAGGCTCTGACACTACCACAATGTGGTTTTCACCATCGCATCACCTATTTTTTCTTCTTTTGATTTTGTGACTGAGATACTTGATATTGGCCCTAGTCATGTTGACACTGTCTTCGCTAGTGTAGGAAATTATAGGTTTGAGAGAATTGAGGTAACAGGAAAGAGCATATCCATTCTAGAACTTAAGGACTTCATTAGATGGGAAGGGAGAGTTCTAGTCTATAAGCTCAGGATGGCGGAGTGAAAGGGAAGTGATGGGTTGGAGTGTGTTCATGGTATAATCATCAAAAGCATGGACTTGCAAGTTGAGACCTAGAGAAATCTCATCCAAAGGTGTAGTCAAATTCCTTTGACTCCTAGCAACCATAGTAGACAACACATTAACATAGATGGAATCAAACTCATTTGACCTTACACTAGACCCTTCACTTACTTCGAGAATTTTTTCATTGTGTGCACTGTATCTATATCCCTGTCATAGGTGGCATATGACAAATCATCAAACTCATACTCATGAGAGTCTATTTCATCAATGGGCATCATATCAAGAACATGAGTGGAATCAACCCTTTGTCCCCAGTTCAGATGAGTTCTTCCTAGAACCTCTGCTATGCTCAAATCAACACATTTTGACCTAGGTACCTCATTAGTATTTGCAACATCATCTGCTTCTTGTTTAGTGAGAAGTGGTTGGGATTCCTATTCAAAATGCTCTTAGAAGTGTGGTGGTATGTACAAATCACCCTGATGACCTAGATTTATAGTTTGCATTTCTTTCCACTGCTCATAGGTTAATGGTTCAAGTGGAGTGGTCTCATCAGAGTCACTATCAGTCTCGACTGTACTGACATGCAGTATAAAATCATCGGGCTTAGCAAAGAATGCTGCCAGATCTAGAGAAATGGGACAAGGGAAGCAGTCCTCCTCAGAGCTATCTTTGGACTCTTCAGTTTTAGGTGCACCTTCAGGTGTTGGTTTTTGATCTATTTGAGGCACAAATTTGTTTATCCCCAGTTGAAATATGACCTTCTTGAAGCCTATACCTATAGAGTCATGTGTTCGTCGACCAATAGCTTCAAGTGGTGCAAGTAATCCTTTATGATTTGCACCTATGGGACCATTCCCTTTGTAGCCAAAGCATTGCATAATAATAAGACCCTTGCCATACTGTTCAAGTTTTATGTCACAAGGTGTAGTGTTTTGTTTAGATGTGTCCTCCCCTTTATAGATCCAAGCTTTGATAGCCCTGTTTTCATCTTCTTCTTCTAATGGTATTGTGGCCTGTACAAAGGTACTACCATATTTTGTTTGAGGAGGAACTATAGAAGGTTTAGTGTTCTCAGAAGGCCTCCCAAAATAATGTGGAGACAAAGGTAGAGATGTAATAGATAGCATGGTTTCAATCTAATATCCTCCCATGTCAGTTTCCTTGAGTGTCAGAGCCTTTTCCATTTTCTTTAGTTTGGTCTTGAAGAACTCAGTAGACTCTCTGTTGGTGGGCACAAATATGTCAAAAGATTTTGTGAGTGTGTTGCAATCATAGCGTGTATTAGCAGGTATAGTCACTTCAGATCCTTGGAATGGGAACTTAATGCACTAATGGTATGTTGAAGGGACAGCCTGCATTTCATGGATCCATGTTCTTCCCAAAAAAATATTGTATGCTAAAGGAATGTCAAGCACTTGACAAATAACATCCCTTTCGATAGGGCCAACTTTGATTGGCAACACAACTAGCCCCTTAGATTTTTGTTCTTCTTCATCATAGGCCTTAATAGTAATCTTTTTGAGGGTATCTATGCAATCCTCACCATATCCTAACTCAGTAAGGAAGATAGCAGAGAAAATGTTGAGGACAACATCGTTATCTATGAGGACATGACAAACACTCTTTGGGCCAATCATGACTTTAATTTGCAAGGGGTTGTTGTGTGGCTGACTCAATGAATGGTCATCTTCCTCGGAGAAAGACAAGTAATGGGAGGAGGTCAAGTGACCTACCATGGATTGAAACCGGTTGAGATTGAGATCTTTTGGGACATTTTTCTTGGTGAGGGATTTGTCAAGGATCTCCCTGTGAGTAGGGAGGCTTTTTAGCAGCTCAAAGATGGTGATCTGAGTGTTAGTACATTGTAATTGATCTAGAATGTTGTAATTGGCAGTATTAGATGAGGAACCCAATTTTGGATTCTTGTTAGCAGAGCTAACAGTAGCTTTGTCTGCAGGTTGTGTTGGTGTAGACGTAGAAGGATCAGGGCCTTTAAGGATGATCTTAGCACGAGATTGAGTAACAACATTTTCACTAACCTAAGACTGTTCTTGTTCAGAGGGATGAGGCACAAACCCTTGCAAGATGAATGGAGTTTTGGGCTTGGGAATATCTCCCCCTCCCTTGAGAATGAAAACATTACAGTATTCAGTATCAACAGGCTCAACCATATCAATGACATTGTCATTATTGGTGTATGTATAGTTGATCTTGGCATTGGTATTTTTTCCTTTGGATGACTCACCTTTCCCATGAGGAGGAAATGGGTCTTTGAAAGCTTGGTGATCTAAGTTCTTGTTTTGACCTCCCACAGCAATAACCTCACTATCAATAAGGTCTTCAATCTTGTGTCATAATTGAATGCAGATAGCCATCTTGTGACCCATGTTCTGACGGTAATCACAATATGTGGATTCATACCACCAAGATGGTCAAGGTTGCAGATCAAAAGGACATGAGTTATCCAGAGGAGTGAGTAAATGGTTGTCCAAGAGAGTCTTGTAAACCGCATCAAGAGGTTCTCCTAAATGAGTGAACTCACACTTGGGTCTAGCAGCCCAAGGTTTAGAATTAGAAAAATGTGAAGTGCTTAGTTTGGATTCTGCCACAGCCTATTCAGTGGCTTTGGCTGCCTGCAGTGTGGTAGTGAGATTAAAAGAAGACTTTGAAGGCTTGGGAGTCACATTGTCTAAAACTCCATCATTCACAATGTTCTGGTTCTTGTTGGGAAATTTTTGTTTATCTTTTATTGAGGAAGACCCATGTTTATTTTCCTTGTGTAAGGTCAGTTCTCCTTTCTTGAGCATAAATGTCTCAATTCTCACATCTTGCGTAATCATGTCATCAAAGGTTAAAGGACCTTGCAGCAGTACTTGATACCCAAATTTGGGAAGAAGATTGTCTAGAAATATGTCCAAATTTTTAGATTCGGGTATTTTACAAGAATATCTTTTATAAAGTTGTCTCCATATCTAGAGAAATGTCAAGAAAGATTCCCCGTGATTTTGTTTCAATTTTCAAAGATATCGGATGTGAATTTGATGTTGGATGTTGTGAG
Organism: Thuja plicata; assembly: GCA_018584345.1. Taxonomy (NCBI): domain Eukaryota; kingdom Viridiplantae; phylum Streptophyta; class Pinopsida; order Cupressales; family Cupressaceae; genus Thuja; species Thuja plicata. The sequence continues at coordinate 496,963 of MU227532.1, read as the reverse complement.
AATAGTGTTGCAAAAATAAGTTGGCAATTTTGTTAAAAGCTTTGATGCCAGTTGGTAGCCTAGAGAACCATTCCATAGCAGGCCCTCCCAAACTATGTGGGAAGAGACGTATGAGGTAGTTTTGATCATGTATGAACTCCATAGAAAGAGTAAAAAACTCTCTCAAATGATCTTGGGGATCAGAGGTACCCAAGTATTTATTGTACTTGGGAAGTTCATCTCCTTTAGGAAAAGGAGGCATGCATAAACTCTTATCAAATGGGAATGAACAAATTCTTTCTAGTGTGAACTGTGTAGTGGGTTTTTCTTTATCCTTCATGAGCTGAAGAATTTGTTCTTGCATACTTTGAACTTGTTTTTGTAACTTGGAATTTTCATTTTCTTCTTCTTTAGTGACAAGTGTCTCTACATTGTAGTTGGAGGGTAACTTAGCCCCTTGATTGGCTAGTTCAAGGAGGTATTTCTCTTTTTCCTCAGCTAGGAGAATTTTCATCATCCTACGGAAATCTTTATTGGCATGAGCATTTGTGATATCTACCTGGGTTATTTCCATTTTCTCATCATTAGGGGGGTCTTGAAAGTGGAATTTACCCCTAGTTTTAGAGTGATCATCATCTCTTCTTTGTTCACCTGGAAGGTTTGGTCTACCATCTTGCTAGAATGTAAGTGTTCAATGTGTAAAGACTCAGTATGAGAAGGTTGAGTGTCTTCAAAATTTGGATCCTCTTGGAAAAAAGGGTTTCAAACCTGACTAAAATCCACTAGAAATGATCATTTGGCGTAAGGTCAAAGTACTGGAGAGGGAGATCAAGATGATTCCTCACTAGATGTAGCCAGAAATAGTGTGGAAAGGACAAATTCTTCTTGATTGATAGGTCTACCCCTACCTTGTCTAGTAATACATGAAGGGAATATTTTTCCACTTCAAGTTGTAACAGTCATAGACAAAGATTGTACAAGGGATGTGAACTAGGACCACACTTGAAACTGTCTGAAAGTAAATGCACAGAAAGTGCCAAAAGGTGAAGTATACTTGGTGAAAATTGTCATAAATGAGGCTAGAATAGCTAAGAGATGACTATTGCGACACAAGATATGACAAAATAGTAGAAATAGACCAAAATATATGAGATGGGACCAGTTTAAGAAAGAATCACATAATTCTCAACCCAAGAAATCAAGTTGCAAATTGTGTGCAGATAGAAGGCAGATAAACAAACCCAGAATAAAGACCAGATTTAGAAGAAAGACGCTGGACAGATGGGAAATTTCTCCCTGGTTTGACAAAATGTTGCAAACTCGCGTAAAGATTCTCACAGGTGCGCGTGAAACTATGCACTCCCACGTGAAAAATAATGACAAATTGGTGAATAGAAAAGACAGACTGGTGAATAAAAATGATAGCAAACTTGCAAAATGTCGCGTGACAATTGACACCATGTCACACAACATTTCTCACAAAATGGTGCAAAGATGGAAGAACTTTGTTCGATATTTCTCAGTAAAGATAGTGAAATTCTATAGAATCAAACAATTAAGACTAGATTACATTTTTTGAGACAAGATCATGTTGTTTACTGAAAAATACTTTGAGTTACAGATTGTTTTGGACATGTTCAAGTTTGACAGTTTGTGAGATTTGACATTTTTTTTTATTGTTTAAATGATACACCCACGTAAAACACATTAATCAGAATGTTTGTAGTACCATAATAGACACATCACAATCCTAGGAAAGACAGGGCAGTATCTGTTGAATCCCCACTTGAATCAAAATTCAGCTACACTTACTCATAGTGGAAAACTTAGAAGCTTGGAGGCATGGTCTCCTCCTTACATGTGCACTCACTTCTCAGGCACACCAAGCTTCAAACCCCAAAGGAATTGGTTCCCAAAGGGTTGTTGTCTCTACTAAGAGCCGTAAAAACATGGGTCATCTTAGTTAGTCTCTGACCTTTCGCGTTAACAGATAGAGGGTTTTTGGATACTATAACAAAAAATTTTAGTAAGGACATCCGTTCAGGTGGTTGTGATCAAGTCATTTTCCCAATTAAGGGGGCTCTCCCAATTCTTTCAAAGCAAGGCTTTCACCTTAACAATGTAGGGACTTTAACGCACCAATAGGGTACTGGAGGAGATTTTGGTTGCCACAACAAATTCACACCTGTCCCTTGTGAGATTAACCACAATGGCATTTTTTATATACCAGTTTGGGAGAGCTTGGCTTTATCCTATTACCGGTTGGGCAATCCATTCTCAATGGCCATATTAAATCACTTGGGAGGTAGCCACTCTAGAAGAATCATATGAATTTCTCTTACACCCAAGATCCGTAAAGGCAAGGGGAGAGGATACATTCATATAGTTCTTTGGAATTATAAACTAGAAAACACTTCAAGCATGCAAGACAATGATTCATTTTAAGCATCAAGCTAAAGCATTTTCTAACTACTAAAAATAGACATGAGAGTTTGGTGAAAACACGCAAGGTATTTGACAAGCGTCCTGCAGTAAATATGTTAGTAATTTGTAATTGCCTTCCTCATTCAGCATCTTATAAACCACCATTAAGTTATTCCAAAAATAAAATTAGAGAAACACAAATGTCAGGAAACAACTCAGATGGTTAGAAAACTGAGATAATAAATAGCAAATAAAGGTCTCTAGTGTCAAATTTCATGTGATGATTCTCACAGTCTCGCACGAAGAAATATAGATAACCCCACAAAGAACTAGAAATTTTGTGTGAGACACTGTGAAATTGCATGCAAAATCTATGACAGAGACATATGGACAGAGTGAAAAAATGAAAATAAGTGCAATAAAATGAGGCCAAAAACTGATTTTCTAGTCCCACGGTGGGCGCCAAAAATGTATATGTTAAATGTGGCCTTGTTATTCAACCATACACTTCAACATAGTCCTTGTTCATCAGCCACATACATAAGTGAATATGAGTTATTCATCCTACATTCCTGTATGATTCGACCTGTTGCCTTCTATCTAGATGGGATTTTGAATGGCTCTCAGAATGAGAGTCTCACAACCTAGACCAATCTAAGAATCAAGGATTTTTCTCCATGAATGCAATGTAATGTAATGCAAGATAAATCTAAGAACATGAAAGATGCAAGATTAATCTAAATGAAATTGAACTAAGACATGATAAGAAATATGAGGTTAATCTAAGAAAATGAAGCTATTCTATTACAAATGAGCTTAATTGAAATGAGATGATGAATTCTAAAATGCAGTAGCAATTCATTATTCTAACAATGCATTATTCTTGAATGAGAAATGAGATTTCTTTTATAGACTGAGAGTCTACTTAGAATAGAAAGTTTCCTTTTGAAATAAAATAGATAAAAAAGCCAGTTAAGATTAGCAAGTTTTCTTCAAAAGAAAACAATGAACTGTTTTCTCTTTGTTTTTAACTGTTTTCTTTTTTATTTTAACTGTTTTCTTTCTCTTTAAAGCACAGTTAATTCAAAGTTTCTATTTCTGAACTGAAGAGAAGATTTTTGATAGAATATTTAATTAAATAAATAGAATATGACCTCATAAATGTATTTTCTCAATTATTTGAATAATTAAATTCAATTTTTGAAATGAGGATATTTATTTAATAATTAAATATTATTTAATTCCTTTTTATGTGTTTTGGCTAAAAGGGGTGAATTTAATTTATTTAAAGTGCTAGGACTATATAATTAAATTAATTCAATCATAGGGTTTATTTAACTAATTGATGTTTTAGGAATTAAATATAATGCTATGATTAATGCAGATTTAGGATTTTCTACATTTGACACTTAGGTCAAGTAGAGTCAGTCAAAACTCAGAATTGCCTAGTACAATAGGACTTTGATGATTCAGAAGAATGACAAATGCAAAAAAATTGGTTAGGGTTGCAAAATGTCAATTTTGGGGTGTTACACTAGATAGCATATGGGATAAGGATCTATTTTCATGAAAGGGTGTGATCCAAAAGATTGGACATGTCAAGGGGTTTTTGATAACAAATTTTGTACTTTATGTCCTTCATTTCCAATCAAGACCAATGGATCAATTTGGGTAAGATGTGGATAGGATAGCATGATCAGGATAAAGGGATAATGAAGGTTATGAGGGGATGATTTGGGATTATGGAAAGACTGCATAGGAATAATGAAGGTGGATTGGGGAGAAGCAAGTTCATGATAGGGTAGCATGGATGCAACAAGTGAATAAGCTGATGGAAAGGATACCGGTGTCAAGATACTTGGTGCTCATGGATGTGTTCAACCTTTTCAAGGCCAAAGGTAAAAGAGGGAATATGGATGCAAGTGAGATAGATGATAGGAAGATAGAGGATAGCATGGATGAAACTTGCCCCCAACTGTAGAGTGCAAGAATGAGGAATTACGCATGATGCCTATTTGCTAGGTTTTCATCATGGTACTTGGCCAAGGCACCACAAGAAGTGGTTTTCACCATAGGATGAATTAATTTCTCTTTACTTTTGCTACCAAGACACCCATTTACCAGGTTTTCACAAAGGCTCCTTTCTCTTTTTTCAATTTTTTTTCTTTTTTTGTATTTTTCAAAATTTCCCCAACATCTCGATCTTTGGACAATGCTCTTCTAAAAGATATGCTATAATAAACCATGAATATGGCTAAATTCTCAAAGATATTGATAAGGTGATGATAAAGGATGCATATGGAGGATAAGGGTATATGGTGGTGAAGGTTTTATGCCATAGATTGGATAAGAGGGACGGAAAGATGGAAAGTATGTGTTGGATAATGAATGTAAGGATAAGAAGAAGGTATGTTTTGGATGGAAATGTTGGCAAGATCAAATTTGACACATACTTTGAAGGGTGGTGGAGTGATGGAGGAACAATGGATAAAGGAGGTGAGGATGTAGCTAAGATAGTTGATTTTGGGATATAGGAACCCAAAGTAGACTTGGAAGGTGGAAAATGTTTAGAAGGAGATGAAATAGAAGCCTTTGGAAGCTTGAAGTTCAACTTTGATTTTTCTTTCTTTTGCGATGCTTTTGAATGCATTTCTTCTATGAGGGATTTTGGATATTTCCTTTTCTTTTCATTCACATGTCAATTAGATGAGACATGGTGATCTTTATACACATGTGGATTCTCGGATTTCTTATTTTTATGTTGCACATCCAAATTGCTTCTAAAAGACTTAGGAATTGTGGGTGAATAGGAAGAATATGGAGGGTTTATATGGATTGGTGTTTGGAAATTCTTCAATTATGTGTGCCTTTGTTGATCTTGATACATGGTAGGGTAAGTGAATGGGGAACTAGGGATGGTAGGAATGATTGATGGAGGAATATAGGGACCTAATACGGATGGAAGGGATGAAGACTTTAGCTTTGGGACATGGGAACCCAAAATGGATTTGGAGGGTGGTGAAGGTATATGGTTGCATTTGAATGGAGGGAGATAAGGTGTGAAAGGGATATCACTATCTTTGGAGTCAGTTATGTTGCTTAGGTTCTCATCTTTAAGATTTATCTTTATACCAATAGGCTCATGAATAGCTTTCATAAGAGAAACTTTGATGGAATCATGTGAATCTTGAAGGGATTTATTATCATGCAAGGAATTTGGAGGAATGATGGTTTCTTGAGGTGAATATGGAGGATCATGGCAAGGAGTTGATGGGATATTTTGATCTTGACAAGGATCTTTGGATGGTGTAGAGAGGATGATTTGCTCTTGATTTTCAATATGTTCATTGGAAATGATGGAAGGGATATCTTGATCTTGCTTGGGAATTGGACTAGGTATAGAGCTTGGAAGGACACTTTGTTCATGAAATGGAAGGATATCAACTTGGCAGACATGAAAGGGTGCAAGGGGATCATCACACGCTTTTATGGATATGGGACCTTCATCAAATATGGGAGGGGATTTTATAACATCTTGATCTTTATTAATACTTGTTTCTTTTCTCTTTGGATTATCCTCTTGACATGGGGCCACTTCTAAGGCAAAGGTAGATGCTTGGATATGCGTGGGGAATGTTTGGAAGATTGATGGAGAATCCTTTTGAATAGGCATTGAAGCACATGAAGCTTTGCGGTCTAAGATCTCTGAAGCATGGAAAAAATTTGCAGCAAGATGTAAATTATCTTGGGTTTCTTTTAGAGGTAGCCCTTGAGGGTAAACATAGTCAATGTGAAAAATATCATCATTAGGCTCACTCTTTGGTGGAGGAATTTTGGAATAATTTTGATGCTTTGTTAGATGGACAAAGGATGAAAGGACTAAAGGCCATGGGAGAAACCTTGCTAGATAAAGGTTTGTGCATTAGATCTTTCTTGAAAGCGGTACCTTTCTCTTCATTCTCTTTATTATCTTGATTGCAAATAGGGTGGTCATGAAATTTCCCTTGATCCTAGATAGGTTTGTTGGACTTAAATGTTACATTTCATGAAAAATATGAAGATACAGATGGCCCATCATCATAAACAAAAGGAAAAATTGATTGTAATGATGATTTTTTAGATAATGTATCCTTTTGTTTCTACTCATCCTTCCTCAAGGTTGATGTATCATCATTATGAGAAACATTAGCTCCTAGAATGAGAAAAATATGATAAAATTCCTAATCTAGCTCAATTCTCTCAAAGATGATATGAAAATGGAACTAAAATGCTCATGATATGCTCTCAAATCTCACAATTTGCCCTCAAAATTCTCAAGGTATTGCTGAATTGCTCTTAAATTTCCTATAGTAATGATGTTATTCATTAAAATTTTCTAGGATTGATTATGCTTAAAAATAGCTTGTATTTATAGTAAATTCCCAAGGGTAGAGGGTATAGTGAATTGATCATGGTTAAGCCTTGGTTAGGTGAAAGGCTTTGAGATGGTTTCAAATGGGGGGAAAATTTAAATGGTTGCCTCAAAGGTTGTGACAAAGGGACAAATTTGAGTGATTGAGATTCAATTCTGAAAAAATGAGTGATTGAGATTCAAATTTAAGAGTGATCCATGTGCTTTGTGTTCTCAATTCTCATTGGTTGCTCAAATTCATGTTGAAAGATATTAGGATTTATTTAATTCAATCAATTAATTAAATTAGCCATCTAAGGGAATAGGTTCAATTTGATTTTTTATTTAAAACTATACAATTAATTGATTAAAATCAATTATAGAATTTTGATTGATCCTTTTAGGCTTATATTTGGTTATTTGATATCATGGTTAATTAATCCTTTGATTTAAATTTATTTTGTCCATTTTAATTGATAAATGTCCATTTGAAATGATTTTGATCTATTTTGAAGCATTTTGATGATATTTGCAGATTTGGATGATTCTAAGACACCTGGTTAGTTTTGGGTGTCTACAGATACCATCTAATGCAATAAAAGACATTGAATCCCCAAAGGAGATCTCAAACCTTGCAGTAGTTATAAACACAACAAAAATTAGCAAAATTCACTCAACCACAACATGATTTGCATCCAAACAACAATTTTTATTACTCAAAATCCCTTTATACATGTCAAGTTGTAAGGCCTTCCCAATTTAGGCCAAGTACATAGATACCTAACAACAAAACCCAACTTAAACTTATTCTAGATCTTCCTAAGTTCTAGAGCTATCCTCTAGCAGCTTCTTTTCTATTCAATCCTTCTCCAGACTTCTTCCTCCTGGTCGTCCTAAATGAGTGAAAGGCCTAAATTTATACAAACCACCAATAGGTTTGCCTCAAACCACTTTACATATCCCAATAAATGTTTAAGACTCAATCATTCTTAACCCAAATTAAATACAATATTTAAATATTTCATGAGGACCTATCCAACAAATCAAGTCATCCACATAGAGATCCACCTAGGAAATTGCGCCAAACATCACCAACAATAAGAACAATGACCACAACCTCGATCAATTAACTATTTAACTCCAAGAACCAATATCATAAAGAAAAACAACAATCGATAGATAAAACTATAGTATATGACAAACTACTCTAGCAAAAGAAGTTTTATCATAGACATAGAACCTATGAACAATAAGGAACAAACCATTTTCATCCCTCCTGCCCAACATCTCTACATATCGACCACTCACCAAATATCATAAAACTTCTTGGAACCAAAAACTCCTTCTGA
>MU227532.1:464277-476125 GCA_018584345.1 Thuja plicata | reverse complement strand
TGATTATGATTTGATCAAGGAAATTGATATAATTGATATTGTTGATATTTGAAAATATTGATTCAGGGATTTGATAAATTGAGAAATGGGGCCCAAAGTCTAGGAGACCATTTTAGGGTGCATACACTAGGTTACTCACCCACCTTGAAAACCATATTGTAAACAAAGCCTTTGAAAAATCTATCTCAACCAATATTTGAGCAAATCATGTGTGGGATAAATTGTTAGTGTTAAGGTCCACCTTGACAAGGCAGCCAATAGACTCATAGGATGATTTGCACTAAAAATGGAGGGGGGTAAGACAGCCATATCCAAACAAGAGTGACAACCATAGATTCTTTTAGAGGGTTGAAAGAGGGTGTCCAAGCATGGAGAGAGAAGGGGAGAGGACCTCATTTCCAACCCCCATAGTCAAAATATATTTATGATCATCAGAGGTGTCAAAGAAGATGACAAAAAAAACCATGAGCATAAGAATAGATCTCAAACTTACTTGCAACCACCAAGTACCATTGCTCAATAATCTAAGTATTCAATAATACAATGTTGACCAACATTTTTACAAAAATAAGATATGATTTTGATAATGATTTTTATTTAATGATATTAAATTTTTCTTCGTCAATATTTTCATCATGTTCTACAATGTACCATTATAGATAAAAAAAAATCTGACGTAATCAAATATTTAGCTCATAATATAAGAATGAGTTAGTAGAAGGCTTAGAGTTTAAGCGTTAGACTCGTGATATAGGAAAAATAAATATTGTTTTAATAGATAACAACTATCTTTCAAGAGTGTTAACCCATTTTTTGTATTATCCATTAAGCCTAGAAAGTATACAAAACCATTAAAATGATCCAATAAATTTATATTTCTAATTATATGCCTATTATTTTGATACCATGAAACTGTTGTATTTGAATACCAATTACTTTTCTTAAAACATATTCAAATAACTATAAGAGTGTGATATTAATAAGCCATCATTAATACAATATAAATAATTTTAAAAACTTCATCTTAACTTTTGTGCTTGGTTTGATGATTAACTATGAGCAATGTTGGGATCACTAATTTTAATTGTGGTTTTATTGCTATAACTTGGAATCAATGCCCTTCTATTGCTTTTTAAATGAAAAACATATTTAAATTTGGAAAAATATAATAAAAAATTGAAACTAATTCAGAGGAAATAAACAAATTACATCGATGTTGATAACAAAGTATATAGTTAAATCGATCAGATTTCCACAATCCATTGAATTTAGAGATGAATTTCTGGTTTTTGATGCTTAAAAACACACACAATCAAAAACCAAAAATTCAGCTCTAAAGTATATAGTGGCAGGATATCAGGCCGTAGAAATCAAAGGTGGTCACCACTCATTGTCTTAGTTGACTTGATTTTTAAGTCTTATTCGTAGTTTAGATAAATTGGAAGTAAGTAATATAGTCTTTATTGTGAAATGGATGGGATGTTTTTTATTAGATAAATACTTTTGTCTAGTCCTATAAATTAAAAGAATGTTTGAAAGGGTCTAAAACCTTATACAATAGCAACAAGCAACGACCACATAGACTTAGCTCTAGAAGAAAGAAGCAATAGAAAACAAAAGACAAGAGACAGCCTTGGAACTAGCAAAAAAATAATGAGGTGCCAAGAAAAGAGTAGAGCCTCAACAAAAAATAACCTTGACATGATCAATATGATATTTTGATTAAGATAAGTGTATTTTTGACAATGCCCAAACCCTGTTACAAAGAAGGAAGGCTAGAGAAGGGGTAACCGACAAAAATAGAGACATAACAACCAATTATTAAAAACTACAAGATTTAAAAATAAAAAAAATCAAAAGGAACAAAAAAGAAAAGCGAAAAATCATTAAAAAATCAGAGTAGGGCCCATCTTCGGCCCCAATGAAACCAATTGTGAGTTAGTAATTATGAGGGAATGACATTTCTTATTTCGACATACAACAATTTAGGAAGCATCATCTTTAATCATGAAACCTTTACGAGCAAGGGAGTAGATTCCCTCCGAACAGATATGCAAACCTCCCTATGAGACTCCCCATTAGGAGAAGCCTTACAATATGGAACTAGAGAGAGTCGAGAACCAATAAAGGAAGAGGAAAAGCCCCTGAATCCCCAACTAAGGGGCCAACAGCAGCCAAGACAACCAAACCAATAGAGGCAACATGGAAAGGAGACACTTAATCATCAAAGATTTTTGAGTCATCATTGAAATCACTTTGGAATGAAATATAGTGAAATGACAATGGTTAACATCTTTCTATTAGGTAAGGGAAAAGGGTCGACAAAATCCACTATGGAAAGAGAAATCCAAGTGATCCATAGCAAAGTCACATATGCAATGGAAAGGGATCCCCTTGTAATCAATCATTTGAGCAAGGTCACTCACCCACCTTGAAAACTATATCATAAACAAAGCCTTTGAAAAATCCATCTCCACCAAGATTCAAGCAAATCATGTGTGGGAGACACTGTTAGTGTTAAGGTCCACCTTGTGGAGGTGGTCCAACTTATTGGCAATAGCCTCATAGGCTGATTTGCACCAAAAATGGAGGGGGGAGGTAAGGCAATTTTACCCAAATAAGAGTGACAACCATAGATTCATTTAGAGGGTTGAAAAAGGGTGTCTAAGGATGGAGAGAGAAGGGGCGAGGACCTCATTTCCAACCCCCCATAGTCAAAATAGCTTCATGATCGTCACATGTGTCAAAGAAGATAACAAAAAAATCACGAGCATAAGAATAAATCTCAAACTTACTTGCAACCACCAAATATCAATGCTCAATAATCCAAGTATTTAATAATACAATGTTGACCAACATTTTTACAAAAATAAGATATGATTTTGACAATATGTTTTATTTAATGATATTAAATTTTTCTTCCACTATATTTTCGTCATGCTCTACAATCTACCATTATAGATAAAAAAAACATCTTACGTAATCAAATTTGAAAATATCATCAAAATCTGATATCTTTTAGCTGTACACAAACTTTATACTACAACCCCTTCAAGAAGTTCATGATAGTTGTTAACATGCTAAGATATGGCTCAAAAGCCAATCGTATTTGTGAAGGGATTGTTGGTAAATCTCCATTGGATTTCATGAAAGTTCCCAGTCGTTTCATAACTTGATTTCAAGAAGCTCATCATACAATTGTTCTATGTCCTTCCAATGCCAGACGGCCCTACCACGACATGGCAATGGAGTGTATGTGCTGGCCATCAACTGAAAAGTGATAACCAGGTCGTGCTTGTCCGAGATTCAAATTATTCTCCAATGCATGGAGTTGGATACCTTTGTTTTTAGCTCTGACATCAAAATCATTCAAGATTAACACCTTTATCACTTGCTGTAGATGTGGTAAATACAGACTTTGCTTGTAATGATTTATCCCATTTCCAGGAGCCGATGAAATTAAGACAGGATACCATGCTAATAATTCATCAGCTCGAGACACCAGAAAAACATGTGGGCTCACAGTGGTTTACAATCATTGTATGCTTTGTGATGTTACAACAACATTTCACGCCACCTTGCACTCTCTTTTCAAATTATGGGCTATTCGTAGATGTTTTCCTTACAATGCCTTTCATTGTTGCAGTAATCTTTTTGGATGTTTTGCTCCCTTTCATTGTAATTCAACTGTTGTTCTACATTTTCACATGAACTTTTCCCAAGAGTTTTTCGCAGTAGACAGTGACTTAAAGAGTTTTAGTCATTTCATAGCTTCTGTGCAGTTAAAAGATTCCTCTTTTAGGATGAAATGTCACTTCTATTATACAAAATACAGTTGTTGATGACTCTTTAATTGAGCTACGCCAAACTAACTAAATTTTGGTTATGGCGTGCTTCATTCTTTTGATAATGACAGGACCTTGGAGACCAGACTAGCTATTTTAACTGCTAATCTAGTCGGTATTATTAATGCAAAATATCTTAATCTATCAATAGGAAAATTCATCATTTGCTCAAATCTTTCCTGTCAGTTGTATTCCGTAGAATAGATCTATTTCTGATAATGGTGTACAGACCAAATCAATAATAAGATTGGATGAAGTTTGAAGTGGATATCATGGAGGCTGGGGAGGTGATTGTGAAAAATACATTTATCTGTAGGTCTAATAACTTTTGGCCAAGCCTGGTTAATTTGAATGAATGGATTTTGAAAAGCATTGGATACCCTTTTTAAGGTAATCTTGTCACTTGCCCCTACGGGAAGGAAAAGTTGCTAGGAGGGATTCATGGAATAAGGAAAAATGTTCACTCTATTGGAAACATTGGTATCTTGAATTTTATGTTTGTACTATGATATTTTTATTCTTTTTAGTCTAACCTTCCTCTTTGCAATTTTGGGCCCTTTTAACTTCTTTTTCGGTGGAAATTTCGTATGAAAAAATCTCTTTATTCTTAACAAAATTAAAACAATCAAATGAACCTTTACATCTTACTTTCAGTCAGGACTAGAACCCAAGTAGAGTTGTAACCCCACAACTATAGAGCTAGCATACAACATAGCAGAGATAGACAGAATGGTGCATACAACTGGATAAAATAACAAAACATTCCATACCAAAAATCTGAGTTGGGACGGGCCACTAGTGGGCCCAAGAGACACAATATGCCTATTCTAAACAAGGCCCGTTTGGTAATGTCAATTCTAGAAGATGCTGAAATTCTAGAAGATACTTATCCTGAAAATTTCTGGAATATGGGCTAGACCCGTTTGGTTCACCCAGAAGATGACTGAGAAGATGCATTTTCTGCATTTGGGTGCCACAATCTAGAATTGGAATACAAAATGAATAAGGATTTTTAGATATCCGTTTTTCATCTGATATTGAAGCTAACTAAGAAAACGAACCAATAAATCGCATGAATATGAAAAACCCTAAATTTTCATGCTCCAGCAATTCTATGTTCTTATATACACAAACCACTAAAACATGGCTTCAATAGCAGTAATAAAAAAAAACACAAACATTAACAATGTTTTAAATCGTAATCTTAATTATAGTCTAAATTCTAAATTCTAATCTTAATTCTTAATCCTAATAAAAAAATTTAATTTTAACCATAGATACATTATTAATTTATTTAATGTCTCATATTTTAAGCTGCAACTCTACTAGCTTATAGATATTTTATAATATATATAAAACACGTAGATATCCTTTTCGAAATGTCTGATATCTCCTGATATTATTATTATTATTATTATTATTATTATTATTATATAAGCTAGTTGATAAGACGGAAAACCCAATGGGCTGAAATTAAGTTTTCCTATTAAAAGAATGGAATTATTTACTTTCATTTTTCGTAAAAATTGTTCTTTGCTATGCTTAACTTAGTTTGGAGAAGTCATAGACCCAACGACATATTAAATTTGGTTTTATAAAAATTTGGTTTTGGAATTTGAAATACCAATTCCACCTATTTGGGTGAAAGATACATATAGCCATTTTGGGGCAAAATTGGAATTTCAAAATTCCAATTCTGATTTTAAGTTTTCCTATTAAAAAATGAAATTATTTACTTTCATTTTTTGCATAAATTGTCCTCTGCTATGCTTAACTTGGTTTGGAGAAGTCACGGACCCGACAACATATTAAATTCAATTTTATAAAAATTAGAATTGGAATTCAAAATTCCATTTCCACCTATTTGGGTGAAAGATGCATATGCACATTTAAGGGCAAAATTTGAATTTCAAAATTCCAATTCCAATTTTTTTGGATGGACACAAATATGAAAGAAACAAAAGTTAGAATTAGATAATGCCAATTCCAGGCATATTCCAGCTACCAAATGGGCCCTAAGAGACTAACTCATTTTCTTGTGGTGAACAAAAGTCCATGAATAAAGATATTTGCTAAGAGAACTCAATGGAACAAGGGTGTCAAAGGACTAGTAGAGACACAAATTGCACAAACGAAACTTTAGATTAGAGAAGAAAAATCTATAGTATGGGGACAAACAGTCAGGAATCATAAGATAGACATTTGTAAGATTTCATGTTCTTATCGAGATAAGATAGACAATTCTATGATTTCATTTGGAACTCATTGTCCTTCCTTTGTTACTAAGGTTGAGGAATGACCCTCTCTATTTTTAGAAAGTGTTTATATTGTTTCTTATTTAGGGTGGTCATTTTGATTAAGAAACATGCCTTCCATTTTTTATATTGCTTAAATATTGATGGAGTTTGGTATATTTAAGATTATGAAATGTCTGAATGATTTTATAGTGAAACAAAAATTTAAAAAATTTAAGCATTTATATTCTATAATTTTATTCTAATTTAATAGTAATAAAAAATTATATCTCAAAAGCTTTTTCTTATCAAACTTGTGTCAATTTATGTGAGAAAGCCACAAATACTAGCATTTCCTATATTTGAAAACATAATATAAAGTATGTCGAGAGATATTGAGATTTAGAGATAATTGTTGAAGATTAACATAATCTTAATTTAAATGGCTTTCTCTCTCACTGTTGAAACCCTTGCAGGTTTTCTCTTGGTTTTCCATCTATTGTTTCCGTTTCAGCATCAATTGCTAGATCATTGGCTATTGTCTCACCATCTTCTCCAGTATGTCGCTTATTGTTGATACACTATTGACAGTCTTTGCTAGTTCAATATTAACGACCGCTAGTGGTTTGTCATTGACAACAGCTATTGGGATTTGGCTCTTTGTAGGTGAATGCTCCTACTTCTTCCCCAACTTCTCTCTCCTATTCTAAGGTGGTTGGATCTTCTAGTGGAAAAATACCTTCAAATAATATTCATCCTTGTCTTAGGGGTAAGCCCTTGCATTATTCTTCAATTTCTATTGTGATTTGTGGGGGACGGGTGTTGTATAATGAAGAATACTTCTCCAAGTGTGCTCTTATTTGTAGGTTCAATTGTTTATGGCCTTCTCTTATGTTGAACATACTTTGAATGTTGAGAGTGGGGTGATGAATCGACATTAACCAAAATCTTGCTTAAGTAATCAATTCACCACATAAATTATTAAGAAAATAATGAATTGAAACAACATGAGAACACCCAAATTTTTATACATGGAAAACTCAAACTGGAAAAAACCATGGTAAGCACTTGCTCACAAAGATAATTCAATGATGTATATATTCTTATTGCAAAGATAGAAGGGGTAAGTGCACCGATATTTTAGTAAAAAAAGTGGCCATGTGATGAAAAACTCAAATTTTCACAAAGCCCATGCGCACTATTCAAAATTTGAAATTAATTGACTCGTGGAAACCGGGCCTAAACTGAGCCAATTAAAAAATACAAAAAGTGCTTCATAACCCGCACAGGTTATGAAGAACTAAAATTTTTTCATAACCCTATTTGTTTTTTGTGTAATGCTCTTAAATGCACCATATCCATAATTTTACAAAGCCCATACATGTTTTTTTGATGTAAAAATGTTTGGTCTTAAATGATCAAGAAGAGAGAGAGAGAGAGAGAGAGAGAGAGAGAGAGAGAGCGAGCATACTAAGCTTACAAGCATATTTATTGATTTCTTCATAACCCATGTGGGTTCTGTAGAAGTAAAAATTGGTGCTTTTAGTTCAACATAACCCCAATGTGTTATGTAGATCTTGGAATGGTACTTTTGGTTTTACAAAACTTGTGCAGGTTATCTAGCACATAGGAACCCATACGCATTATGGCTTGGTAATAGGGTTGTAAAACAACCCCAAGGCTTGCAAGCCCATTTTTCCTTCATTTTTGTCCCTTTGTACACATTGTTTTCATCTTTCAAGATGATTTCTTGACTTCCTCGTCATCAGTTTTACAAATGAGCAAGTGGGTATCTCTAAAATTACCACCATAAACTCACACATCTTCTCTTCTTTCTAACCATATAATTTTTTCTATTTTTGGACAACATTAGCATAGTCACTTTAATTTTCTTTATTGGTGTCTTGACAATCCTTAGAGACATATGTCTACCATTTTCTTAATAACTTAAATGATCTACTTGACCAAATTCAAAAAAAATTATAAATTACTATTATACATTTGATTATATACACTTTTTTTAAAAAAGTTTGCATTTTTTATTATTTTGATGCATATGCCCACTGCATGAATACGTACTAGATTTTCAGGATGTGGTCACTTCAAAAAATCATTAAAAAAAAACCTCAAGAAAAAATTACCAAAAAATACACAACTTCTTGATCTCACTCTTACCTATCATCCTACCAAAGTGTTTTGAGAAAATACTAAATCTAACTATATCTTTTGAGAAGCACACATAAACAACTATGTTATTTTTTTTCTGAAAAAATCAGGAATAGTTTTCCATGCCCTGCGGGTGTGACACTCTTAATATTATCCATTTTTTTAAAACAATTAGTAGTTTAAAATCTATATTCATAGTACTACAATTCTTATTATTTGGACAACTCCTAATTTTGAGTGCATGACCCTTGAATTTCTCTTCGAAGTTCAGCTTTACCTGAATTTAGAAAAAAAAAAAAAAAAAAGGTTGCCACTTATACCCCATTTTTTCTCACCATCTTGGTGTACTTACCCAAGGAGCTCACTAGTATGGACCTACAACTAGAGGCCCATTGTCATTATAACAATGAATACAAATAGGAGCTTGCTACTCAAGATTTGCAGAAAGAGGCCTAGTGCCAAAGTAGCATGATACTACAACAAACTTGTACACCCAAGGAAACTTGTCCCAAGGGCAAGGAACATACAAATATTCTCAATAGATAAAGATAAATTATCCTTATAAAGTAGATAATCTACACAACTCTTTCAATCTTGGGTAAGTGCAAGAAAATGAGTCTAGTTCTAGAGGAACCTTTTGAGCGAAACCCACTTTTGGAAGAAGATGTTTTCTAAAGAAATTTTCTATCAAATTAAAACCCATTTTAGGTATGATTACAAATATTATAAATACATAGTTTATTTTTAAATTGGAATAATTGAATCAATTGTTAAATAATTTCTAATAAAACAGATCCCTAAGTGTGAATAACAGGTTTCCTTATTGTTTTATAAAATTAATTTATTTTCATATTTTTTGAAAAATAAATTATATGAAATCAAACTAGAGATAATTATTTTCACTTCTAATAAAATAAAATCTCAAAAATGATGAGTTTAGGTCAACTTATGCTTGTCGTACACAAGGGGTTCGCAAAATAAAAATTACACCCAATAAAAAAATAGTAGAAAAAATATATTCAGAAAAAAATACAAAAAAATATGCTCATCAATCTTGAGTGTCTTAAAACTGATATTCCAAAAGGATTCAAAAAAATACTTTCATTTAGGTCAGAATATGGTTCTCATACATAGGCATGAAGGTCCCAAAATAGTGAGTTTTAAATAGTTCTTTTCGGAAACACCTAGTGAAATTCATTTTTTATTATCTAGTTATTAATATAAACTACATATTGGGAACTAGACCTTGAGTACTACATTTCATATTACTGACTTTTCTTAAGCTTCAATCTTTAAGTGCTTCAAATGTTTTGATCAATTGGGACGAATTTTGAAAAATAGGGAAAATAGTTCCACTTTTTGGCCAAAAAGTGGACTCAACTTCTTGTTGGCACCCTCTTTGAAACACACTATAACCTCCTTTTATTCTCTGTCGCTATCACAAAATAGTAACCTCATAAATCAAACTTTTATCTTCTGAAACTCCACATATAGATCTTCATTAGTTTTTCCACTACTTAGTTTTTATCACATACATTTGTTCAAAGAACACATTATACTTATAAACAACATAGATCATTATATTTTACAACAAGGTAGACCATGCCAAAATAATATTAGAATTAAGTTATAATTTGGTCATGACAACATAAAATTACAATAAGGTCTCATTCCAAAAGCATCTGGACTAAAACATAGAATGGACCCAACCAGATAAGAGATAAATATTAAATATATACATCACACATAGTATGAATCTATCTAGATAAGATAAAGACATTAAATACAATACCTAGACCAAAAATATGAATCATGATCCACTCTAGGAGAGAGAGGGACCATGAATACACTACACCTAGCCCAATACCAGATCCATAATTAATGGAATAACTTTCATAACCATCTCAAATGTGTAGTAACATAATACACAAAGAAACACATCACTTGCTAGTTGTATCCAAACCTCCAAACGCTATGGTGATATCTACATGATGTTATGTTAGAAAACATGTCACTTGCCAATAGTTCATGTCAGAACTCATCATAATACATTTATGGACAAGACCAAAAACTAATGACATCTGCAACACTTGAAGACATTATTTATGGATCACTAGGAGAAATATTCAGATCAATATGAAACACCACAACCAAGACCAAAACCTAAAAACAATTCAAATCACAGTTATATATCTTCAACCTTTATTTCTAGAATAGAAACCTTCTAGAAAATACAATTGAAAATTTTTCATCTTCAACGGTATAACTGTGTTCCTAAACAACTTACATTGGGACAGAACCATAGACATCCACACCTAAGAAAATAACTCTAAAGTACTAAAAACATCAATCTCACAATCTCTATTGTATATACCTATCTTCCACTATCAAGAAACACTTGAATAAATACTTTGAGCACTAACATGATCAATGCACAACCTTACTACTTTCTAGACCAACATCATACTTCATATATACTTGAACATGTCACAAAAAATACTTTCAGAAAAAAGTGTAAGAGAAAACACCTCCAACACCTACGAACCATGGTGTTTGCAATCAAGGACAATATGAAACTAAACATATTTTTCCAATAATCTCCCCCTTTGTCATTGATGGCAAATAACCACCAAAAATATTTTACTAAGATATCAATCACTATCAACTCTCCCTTATTGATATAACCAAAACATACCTTATCTTTCTCCCCCTTTTTCATCAAGGAAAAAGGCCAAAAACATACTCACAACTACACAACTCTGTTAATAGACACCAACATCAGTCTAGACAAAGAATAAGTTAGAAAGCTCCCCCTAGAAATATGCACCACTCTGATGTTGTAATCTATAGAAGGAGGGGAAACAACCCCATAATTCTTCCAAAGAAACTCAAAAGTATCCTCATCATATGATGGAATATATCTCAAATTGTCACAGTCCTTCATACTAACTCATCTTAGTAAGAATATTTTCAACTGCCATATCATCTTCATCAGCAACCTGTACATAAATACCTAAAATTTCCTTATGTTTTCCAACACTTTTATATTATTTTTCTTCACTATCATTTAAATCAATCACCAAAGTAAAGAAACACTCTAAACACATCCATTTGACGCTCTTTGTTTGATTACCAATGGACAAAAAATCTGCAAGCATCTTTCTCATACTTTTTCCCTTATCTTTGTTTTTCCCTTCATTAGTAGCAACAAATGGTTCTACCACAGCTTCAATCCTTGTAGCATCGATATCATTTGGAGTCTCAGTAATGCTCATACATTCTTATTGATTAGTCTTACAAGACAACACCATTGTCCAATAAATTTTAGACTTTGGGTGATTCCACAAAACTGTGTCCCACAATTTGGCCAACTTTGACATTGAAACGCACATTCAGAAAAAAAAACTTCTCTTTCAAACACCTATTTTCGTAAAACCATTTAGAATTTTAAGATGATGTAAACTAGTGACTTTTATCATTTTGTTTCTAGTTTATAAATATATATTTTTAAAAAAATTTGGAATTTATTTGTATCCATTTTTCCTTCTCCTTCAAATATTGTTTCTGTGAAAAAACAACATTTTTCAGGAGTGACACTCACTT
>MU227532.1:453447-464170 GCA_018584345.1 Thuja plicata | reverse complement strand
TAGTTTATTAAGTTATGAAGTGACATTAACTATAATTTAGACATAGGTTCACTTGGATCGCTGTAACTCTATCTCTATATATCAAAATTCATTTATTCTTTTTTTGATAGAAAGGTAACATAAATAACTATTTCCTAGGTATTTTTCATTAAAAAAAAAATTCTAATTTACTATTTTTCTAGAATTGTCGAACATAGAAGATGCTAAATGGTCTTACAACCTATGTTTAGTAAAACTTAAAAAGAAAAGTCTTAATAAACTCAATATATATAAAAATCATAATCATTGGAAATATTTCTCTGATTACTATCATCCTGTATTTGGATTTTTCAAATGAGTTTATTTTATCCCACCAAAAATTATTGTCAAAGTGATTTTTCGTCAGCATTTTGACGGGTGCAAAGGAGACTCAATTATAGGTGTGAGTGAGGAGTAGAGAGATTATACCAAAGGGATTTTGATCCAAGAGGATTTTATCTAGCCATTTTCAATTTACTACATCAAATGGGAGCTCTGAAGGCTTAAATAATCATATTTTCTTAAAAATGTGTGATTTCAGCAAAAATTAGGATGTTCAAAAAAGTGGGACACACTATTGTGGGACCACCGCTTTACCTCTTCTATGTAGTAGAAATCAACATAGAAGAAACATCATCCTTAAACTAGTTCCATAGACTAAATCCTATCCTTTAACTAATCAAAAAATCTTCTACACTAAAAAACATTATTATTCAAGCTATCCAAATGCATAAGGTTTATCCAATCTAATTTTGAACATAACTTAGTATAAAAATTATTTGACACAACTAAATAATTAATTTACTATTTATATAATCATACAATCACCTTTCCAGACCACAAAACCAAAATCTTACCCCAAAAAAAAATTTATTGCTTATTTCCATGTCTATATGGTAGTCAACATCCATCCTCAAGGGGCAAATATATTTATATGAAAAATCCTCCTCGGACATAGAACTCTGAGTCATTTATCAAAGGAGGATACAAAATCTAGAATGGATGCTAAACCACCATCAGATGCACCTTCTATGCTCTTCATCAAATAAGTCTTTCTCTTTTATTTTGAATATTCATTAATTATCGAACAATCATCTCATTTATCTATACTTTTACAAAATACTGCAATATGTCCTATCAAGTTAGAGTTATAGAAAACTGGGCCATCCTTTTTCATTTTTGTAGTTTCATTATGTCTGACATTGATAAATTTATATTTCATTCAAACTTTATGTGTCCATACTTATTGAAATAATAGAAGTATCCATTGAATTTCATAACATTTCTATTCTCATTCAATCTATTTAAGTTCTTAAAGTTCACTCTATTTCCACATTAAACTACCTTATGCCCTAAATTATTACATTGATAGAATCTTCCATTAAAAAAATAAATCATTTTCATACTTCTACATTCATTAACTTTGTGCCCCACTTTATCACAAGAAAATAGACTTTATAAAAATTTGAGTACCTGGAAGCAAAAGGAGAAGGTCTTTGATTCATTAGCCCATTTTTTTCCTTTGCCTGCACTGATAAACCAAATTCTTTTTACATTTTCACCATCTTCTAGTTTTCTAGTTCCTTTTTGTCTTCCACTTTCTTTATTTATACCAAATCCTTTTTTTTCTTCCTACTTCTGGTCTACTATATCAATTTTGTCTTCTTCCTACTTCTAGTTTACCAAAACCCATTTGGTTTCCACCAGATTTTCTAATTCATCATTTTTCTCCTCACTGGTCTTTAGCAATATAAAATCTACATTGTATTGTTTGAGATTCATCTCTACTTCATCTCCCCATTTTTCATTGCATTGAGTTAGAAAATAAAGATTCTCACATTTATCTCCAATATAATAGATGTTCCCGGTATTCCTAAAACCTTCAGAAACCCTTTTACGATTTTGTTTCTTTTTTTATAACAAAACCATCACTGTTGAACTTATCTTCGTAACCTCTCTTATAAATTTTACTAAAACTTAAAAAATTATGTTTCAAACCTTCAACATAATAAAAATCACTAGTTCTATGCTTACCATCAAATGAAATGGTTCCAATGCATTTGATTTGAGTGGTTCCTTCTCCTATAAATCTAATTGCTCCACCATAATATTCTTCAAACTTGATAAATCTTATTTTGTCTCCTGTCATATTATTTGAACGTCCAGAATCTATAATCCATATGCCTACAACAAACTTAGCATGAAATATGATCTTATAAATTCTTCAATTGTTTCAATAGTATCCTCATTTTTAGAAAAGTATTATTCTTTGGAACATGAGCTCATTTTACCCTTGCCTTTGAAATTTATTCTCTTTCTGAAATCACCTTTCTTTTGATTTCCTCTTCTATCTTTATCTTTGGATTCACTATGACATTCCTTATACTTGAAATCATTAGAAAAATATCATATCCTTCCACAATTAAAGTACTTAAGGGGTAACTTACTTTTATATCTACCGATACCTTGCTTGAATCTTCTTGAAAAATATGCTTCAACTTAATCTGACAGTTTTCTTGTCTTGGGTTCAACTTCTTCAATATCTCTAAATATAACCTCTTTGTTTTCCCTTTCAACTTCTGCAATCTCAAATTTAGAAAGTGAACTAATAAGTTGATCAATTAAATACTTACTTAGATCATTGCTCTCCCTTATTGAGCATTCCATTGGTATGAACTCATTCATTAGGGATAATAATATCTTAAGTATCACATCTAAGTCTTCAATATTTCCACTAGTACCTCTAATCCCATCAAAAATATTTGTGACTTTGGATATATAGCTTTTAACACTCATCTTCTTCCTTTCTTAAAACCTCACACTTTTGTTTTAGATTCATTAGTCTTTCTTGTTTTGTCTTTAGATCTCCTTCATATACCAAGACCAACTTATCCCATATATCTTTATGAATTTTTAAAATTTTCACCTTCCCAAACGTTATATCACATAAACTACTGAAAATAATTTATCTTTCTTTCACATTAGCTTCTTTTTGTCTTTCTTCATTAGTATTAAAAGGTATTACAAAATAAGGATAAAATCCAATTTGAATAACCTCCCAAAGACCATTCTACATTCTTTCCAGATATGCTTCCATATTTTCCTTCCAATAAGGAAAATTAGCTCCATCAAATATTGGATCCCTAAAGTGTAAGTTCTGCACCATCCTGGATTTGCCTCACGTAGTTAAGCTTCTTTAAGAGGAACCTTTCTCTATACCAATTGTTGAACACACTCTAAATGATGGGGGTTGTGAATCAAAATAAATGAAATTATCACTTAATTAATCCATTTAGCATATAAAACATTAATCAAATAAAAAATTGAAATAGGGATAAGTGCTCCAACATGGTGTGCAAAAAGGGGGGTATAACTAGCCAATTGTTTTCTTGAATCGGGTAAACCTGAACTTGGAAGAGAAATTCATGAGTCATAGAGTCAAAATTACAAGATGTGCAAAGAACAAGATTTTTTGTACTTTTAATTTAGTTTCTAAATTATTAAAGGTTTTAAAAAATGGATGATATTAAGAGGGTCAAATAATTTGCGTACAAAAAGTTGTTGCTGATTTTTTTAGGAAAACATAACATAGTCTCTGGTGTGTGCATCAACAATGATATAGTTAGATTTAGTATTTTCAAAAACCCTTTGGTATAAAGATAGTTAAGAGTGAGAGATAGAATTTTTGTATTTTCATAATAATATTTTGTCGATTATTTTTTGTAGTGATATTTTGAATTGGGCACATCCTGAAAACTAGGTGCATGTTCGTGCACAATACGTAACCCGCATCAACATAATAAAAAATGCATTTTTTTTAAAGTGTAAAGAATCAAGTGCAAAAAAATAATATATATTTTTAGAAAAATTTAGTCAATTAGATCAAAAGTTATTAAAAAAATGGTACATATGTCTCTGAGAACTATGGAGACACTGGTAAAAAATTTACACTTTAATATGATAATACTGACCAAAAATAGAAAACAATATATGGTTAGAAAGCTTAGAAGATGTGTGAAATTATGGAGGAAAATTTACAAATACATAATTGATGATGTGTAAACCTAATGATGCGGAAGCTGCAAAACCAATCTTGAAGAATAAAAGACCTGAAAGGGAGGGAAATGGAGGAAAATGAAGCTCCCAAGCCTTAGGGTTGTTATCCAAGCCTATTACCTAAGTATAAGGTGATCATGTTTTTTAAAATTTAAAAACCTAATCAGGTTTTTAAAATTTTTACATATATGGTTTTAATTCTTAAAAACCTAATTGGGTTTTTCAACACTAGAAACCAGACTAGGGTTTTTAGAATTGAAAACACATATATGGACATATGCATGTAAATGTAATTTACATGACACATATGTATATAGTTACATAATAGTGTGTGTGTGTGTCTATATACTTTTGTAACTATCTTAAGGCCCTTTAGGACCACTTATTACACTTATAACCCCTTAATACATTCTATGATACCTTACTGAGATATCCTAGGGAACCCTAGGACCAACTATGACACCTGGAACCCCATAACACATCTTAGGACCCATTAGTGTAAGTTAGGACCCCTGAGAACCGCTTAAGGCATCTAGGACCCCTTAGAACCTCTTAAGACATCTAGGACCCCTTAGAAATCTTTAAGACTCCTACAAAACATTAATGTGTCCTAGGATCCCTTAAAACCCATTAATATATCCTAGGAAAAATTAATACATGTAAGACAAGACCTTAGGATCCCTCAAGACATCTTGGATCCCTTAAGCCATCTTAGGATGCATTGATGTATCTTAGGCCCTTTTATGACCACTTATGATAGGTAGGACCTTATAAAACATCCTAGGACTCATTAATGCATATCATATGACCCTTTTGAACCACTTAAGAAACCTAGGACTTCTTAAGACAACCTAGGGTCCATTAATCTCTCTCTCTCTCTCTCTCTCTCTCATCACCATGATGTAGGAGAATCAAAAATGGATTAAGGAACCATGACCATTTTTGGTCAAATTGATGTAATAAGGCCAATATAAGGCCATCCCATTGATTTGAAAGATAAATAAGGTTAATGTGTTCATTTGGATAATTTTGTAAGGCTTTGAAATCCATTAGGTGCATAGTGACCCTGGAGATCCTGATTCGTCAAATTGGGTCAAATACCCCAAATGATTGGGAAACCCAGAGAACTAGTGTTTTTGGAAATTCTATGTCATGATTGGAATGTTTCAAATATAATTAGGTCAATAGGAGCTGGATAGGTGTCAAAGTGCAAGAAAATTGAAAAAGTTGTAAAATTGCAAATAAGTTGTCAAAATTTGGTTTTATGGTTATTAGATAGTTGGTGATGCAGATTATTTCAATCTAAGTGGTTGAACCTTTTGTATAACAGGTTCCTCAGCCATATAAAGAGGATGATCTTAGACAAAGGACTCTACACCTTCAAAATACCTTCCAAATTTCATTTACAAACAATCTCAAATGAATAATCACTATTGTTTAATAACATGTTAAAGGCCAAATCAATCCTTTAACCTAGTGCTCTTCTAGGTGTGCTAGGAAGGAAACCTTGTTATTAGGGATCAGATACAGGTTCTGACTCTTTCAGATATCTTTTTATCCTTCTTATCAACTGGGTATGATCTTCCCTTTATCCGATAACTGTCGACTACTGATAACCAACCCCTTATACCGATAAGTCTCTCGTTATACCGATAATTTCTCTTTATGCCAATAGGCCTTAATTCTTACTAACAGTGAATACTTTTCTATTTGGAAATACACAGTCCATCTAGTATTGGATTCGATCAATCCACTCCCAAATTCCTTTTGCACACTCAATCTTCGAACACTGTGACCAAGCACATGGTCATGCTTGGTTTAGGGCTCGGTATTACAACCTGGTGTCAAAAAATTGTAGTCCCCAAATTTTGGGATCTTATTACACATCGCCATAATTTGCATTCCCCATGTGGTCATGGTGATCCACCAGTGACATTTCAAGTTAGTTCCATTTACGGTTGGAACCCTTATTCTGAACATGAATGAGCGTTAGATAGAGAATCTAACAACCACTCCTACAACTGGATTCCTTCATATCCTACACTAGAACTATTATAAAACTAGTGTAGAGAACATTCTCACCATGTAGATCTTCAAATCACTCAATGAAACATATATTTCCAAACACAATAGAAATTTGCATAATACAATAAACACCAGAATTGTCTTATTATTTACCAATACCAAACTTTCATACGTGAATATCCTTTTTTTCTTATCCTTGATTGAATTTGATTCAATTAGGCATATGATGGTGTCAACCAAAGACCCAAACTATTTTTAAAAAAATTATGACCGTTGGAGAAGTTGTTAGGCCAAAATGCAAGTTTTGCAAGTCTACACCTTTTTTAGCAACTTTTGCTCCTAATGCATTTTATGCATTCTAAGACAACTTATGGACCCCAATTGGATCCAAATGACAAAATACCATACAAGAACATATCCTAAACTAAATTTTGATCCTTTGACCAAGGTTGACCAAGTGGCTTATAATATTTTCATACTTTTCAAGTGGTCTTACAGATGGATCTTATTACATTATTTTGGATCCAATGATCCCTTAGGCACTTGAGGCCTATTAATCCTGATTTGATACATTGTTAGAGGGGTGCTCCTGCACCATACTCCCTAGATTTTTAAACTTGAGTTCCCACTTGAGATAAACTGCTACATTGTGGTTCCATGTTTTCTAATCATTTTTTCATTCATCCAAGTGGCATCCAAATCTGGTATCCCTTTCCATTTCACCAAGTACTCATTGTAAGTATTTCTCCTGGTTTGTTTCAACACTTTGGAATCTAACACTTTATCCAATTGCATGGGTTGGATATTAGGGAGATCCTTAATTCATTCAACATGTGTGTCTACATTATCCTGCAAGAAAGAGTTAGAACCTACATCACCCTTAAAAGGAGTTAGATCACAAATATTAAAAATAGGAGAAATGGAAATTTTTTGTGGTAGGGATATTTCATACGAATTCTCCCCAAATTTTTGGATTATCTAGAAAGGTCCTATCTTCGTCATCTAAAGTTTTGTGTGTTTTCCTCTAGACAATCTTCCCTTGTTCAAATAGGCCCACACTTGATCACCAAATTTGAAACTATTATGTCTCCTTCTCTGATCTGCCTTCCTTTTATATTTCTTTGTATTTGTCTTCAATGTCTCCCTTACTTGTTCATGTACCTATTTGATCCATTTAGCCAACTCTTCTCCTTGTGCACTTGTTTTGAATTCATTATGCAAGTCCCTCAACTCCATCACCCCTCTAGGATGCATGTCGTAGTTCACTTGAAACAGAATCTTCCCTGTGGTTCTATTAATTATATCATTGAATGCAAACTCATCTTGAGAGAGGATTTAATCTGATGTTTGACCATATTTTTTTTGTCCAGAATCTTAATAAGTTTTCCAATGATCTGTTCACAACTTCAATCTGCCCATCTATTTAAGGGTGGTAAGCAAAACTGAAGGAAAGTTTAGTCCCAAGCTTCTTCCAAAGGGTTCTCAAGAAATGCCCCTAAAATTTCACATCCATATCTAATATGATTGAAAATGGTAGACCATGTAATCGTACCACCTCTCCAAAGAATAAATTGGCAATGTGGGATACATCATGAGTTGATTTATAAGCAACAAAATGTGCCATTGTACTAAATATGTCAACAATAACAAAAATTCTATCCAATCCTTGTTTTATCCTACGAAATCCCAAGAAAAAATCCATTCTCACACTATCCCAAGGTTTTGTGGGAATTAGAAGGGCTTGGTGCAATACTTGGTTTCTTCTTAGCCCCTTTTCTCTCTAACATATTATTCAATCTTCGATAAACCTTCTAACATATGTGTGTACCTTAGGCCAATGATAATGTCTCCTAAGTAATTCCAATGTTTTATCAACGTCAAAATTTCCTCCTAAGGTACCACAATGTTTCTCCTTTATTATATTTTCCATTATTGAGCATTTTGGAATAAAAGTCCATTTTGAATCAAATACTTAGAGTATACTGTATTATAGGCATCAGAAAGTGTGGAACAAACCTCATAGATATCACCAATATTTGTATCTCCTTTATATATGTCCTTTAGGGAATTAATACCTATGGTTTGTACCTATATTTCTTGCACCAAATTCACCCTTCTACTGAGAGAATCTGCAACTTTGTTTGATGTACCTTTCCTATGCTTGATTCTGAAGGTGTATTCTTGTAGTTGTTCCACCAATTTCATATGTATACTACTCAATCTGTCATTCTGATTCAAGAAGTTTAGTGCATGATTATCAGTAAACACAATGAACTCTTTAGGTAAGAGGTAGTTTTGCCACTTTTTGAGGGCATGCATAATGGCATAGAGCTCCAAGTCATAATTGTTATACCTTTTATTGGCTTCATTTAATTTTGCAGAGAAGAAGGCCACAGGCCTACCTTCTTGGCTAATGACTGCACCAATAGCCACATTACTAACATCCATCTCCACTGTGAAGAATTTGTTAAATTCAGGAAGTGCCAAGATAGGGAATTATGCCACTCTTCCCTTTAAGTACTCAAAGGCTTCACCTTCCTTGGTTGTCTATTCAAACTTTACTTTTCTTCCTCCTTTTATAGTGTCTAACAAAGGTACACAGATATGACTGAAGTGTCTAATGAATATTTTGTAGAATTTTTCCAAGCCATGAAAAATTTGTACCTCTGTCAGTGTCTTTGGTGTTGGTCAACTAAGGAACTCATCAACCTTTTCTTGATCAATTTTTAAGGTGCCCTTTGAAATTACAAAACCAAGAAATGTCAATTCTTTTTGCATAAATGCACATTTTTCAAATTTATTGCCAATTTGTGCTCATGTGATCTCCTTAGGACTTAATCTAGATGTTCCATTTGTTCATCCCTTGTCCTGCTATAGATCGTAATATCATCCAAGTATACTACAACAAATTTTCCAATAAAAACATGTAGCACTTCATTCATCAACCTCATGAATGTGCTAGGTGCATTGATAAGTACAAATGGCATAACAAGCCATTCATACAAACCTGTTGTGGTTTTAAAGGAAGTATTCCACTCATCTCCTGGCTTGATTCTTATTTGATGATAACCTGCCTTAAGGTCTATCTTGGAAAAGTAGCATGCACCTCCTAATTGGTCCAACAAATCCTCAATTCTTGGGATTGGGAATCTGTACCTAATTGTGATTTAGTTAATGGCTCTTGAATTAGTGCACAACCTCCATTTTTCATCCTTCTTAGGGGATAGCACACTAGGTACTACACATGGGCTTAGGCTCTTTTGGATTAGTCCTTTATTCAATAATTCTAACACTTGTTTAGTCACTTTTGTACTCTAATAAGGAGCACTAATAAAATTTTACTTAATTTTCAATGAGCATAGGTTAATTTTTTGAGTTTTCAAGGTAGCTCAATCAACCAAAGGTGTCGTGGAAGTTTTTTTGTCAAATTTTTCCAAGATGGGCTGAGTCATCGTAACACAGACAACATAAAGGTTAGAAAAAATGGGTGTGGGGAGATGTGCATGCGCCTTTCACCCTAAGACCCTTTTCATAATGAATCACTTGTATGATGGTATCCTGAAGCAAGATCGTCGAAGGAGAGATGAAAATCTATTGATTTATTCATCATTTGTATAAGTTTCTTTTCGATCTATTCGTCGTTTGTATAAGTTTCACGTCGATCGTAAATGTAACGAAGGAAAAAAAAATGACAACATGTTTTTAAAAAATATATATATATTTCACCCTAGCATGTAAATCTTCAAATTTGAATGTTGGTTTTCAAGCTTCTCTTTGTTTTGAGAATAGTTTAACATTCTCTACTTAACAAGGCCAACTATGTGAAGGTGGAAGCTCATCTGGCCCTTCCTAGGAGCCTCTTATGACCCTTTACGACACTTTAAGATCTCTAAGATGTATTCTTAGGGATCGTAAAGGTTCATAAAGGGTCATAAGGGATCTTGGGACACAACAGCTGAGAAACATAAATGTAGGCATCATAGTCATAATTGTTTGGAGACAACATAATTCAGTAATACTCAAATGATGCAATGCAACCACAACTCCTCTAGGGACTCCACCATCCAAAAACAATAGATAAGGAATAAATTTAGAGAGTGGAGGAGGAGGGCCATAATGACCGAAATAATATAGGAGATCCCTATATTATTTTGATCATGATGGCCCTCCTCCTCCACTCTCTAAATTTATTCCTTATCTATGGCTTTTGGATCGTGCAGTGCCAACTTAGAACTGGAGGAGTAGTGGTTGCATTGCATCGTCTGGGTATACCACTGAATTATGTTGTGTCTCCAAACAATTGTGACCATGATATCTACATTTATGTTTCTCATCTTTTGTGATATCTACATTTATATTTCCCAGCTATCGTGTTTATGTGCATGTTATTTATGTGTTAGGATTCTCTCCCTCGCATCCAAAATAAGATTTTCCCACTCTGAATCGGGAATGCATGTGCAGTTGCGTAGAATATGCATGGATAATAGGTTTTTCTATATAGAGATGGTTTTACATGATAAATGCATCTATTTTATTATGGTTACAACCCAATATCAACAAACAAATTACAAAAATATAAACTTAATTTAGTCAAATTAGCTGGCTTCAAATACAACCAATGTTC
>MU227532.1:443108-453268 GCA_018584345.1 Thuja plicata | reverse complement strand
TTATACCCCTTTATATTAGTGAATTACAAGTATTTCATTAATTAAAAAAACAATAAATCAAAAAAGAAATTTAAAAGAACAAAACATAGATTTTCTTTACCTGATTGTGCTACATCATCTACAATAATAGTAATGGGTTTTGAAAACCCATTTATTTACAAAATCCTTAAAATGTTGCTATAACTATCATAAGTAATAATTTGAATATAATGAATTGTTTATAGCAGTGAAACAAAATTGTAAAAATTGTACTTATGATATGTACATGTTCAATAAATGCCATAACACATAAGTGCTGAAAAACTTCTATCGTATGAAATATTATAACTTTAGAAAAATAAATGGGAGAGTTGTATGTAATTCCCAAAATTCATAACACTAGACTGGACATTAAACAAACTATTTAAACTACTCTAAACATATCTAATTTGCAATATTTTTTTTTCTTTCTAAACAATGACATACTACATTAATACATAGTGTCAACCTATTTGTTATATCATTTAACTGGAATCTAAAATGATAATAAATCTACTTAGAACAATAAAGCTTATTACGATGTTCAAATAACCAACATGACTTGCAAATGCATACCAGAATTTCTCTTTCTTGCATGTGTATCATATTCTCCTTGCCTCTCTATTTCCTGCACCTATATATACAGCTACACAACTAGATGCATGATATAAAATTTATAGTTTATTTAATACAAGATCATAAGATAAGCTACATCAATAACTTAGCTAAATCAATCATAAGGTATTTAAAACTAGTTTCGTAAAGAGATGAAAAATATGTAAAATATTGGTAAGGGATGGCAAGATTACAGAAGAACTCAAAAGTACAACACCTAAGGGTGAGACCTAATGCCTCGGGGGATCATCATAAATGGCCTTACCTACGTAATTTGCAGAGACATCATAATTCAAGTTTAACTTTAAAACCAGTCTTTTAAAGGATGGTAGAAGTGGTATCAATTCTCTTTATCCAAAGGGTATCAATGGCATTTCTCTCTTCACTAGAATTGAGGGTGTAGAAGTTTCCCTACGTCATTTGAGTATAGCACTCAATTTCTATACCAAATCGATGCAGGGCAACCTTCTACACCCCTTATTCGATTGAAGATAGAGGACATTGATCCCCTTTTGATGAAGACTCTTCAAGAAAGATAGATGGTATCCTACCATTTCTACCTAAAAAGAATTACCAAGGGAAAAAGAGAAAGTAATAATTAGTAGTGTCCAAAAAAAGAGGCAAAGTGACAGCAATATAATGCATAAGGATATTATGTTTCACAGTTGTCATGTTTATGTGCATGTTCAAGGAATAACTCTAAAGTACAAGACCTAATGCCTTGGGGGCTCATCATAGATGACCTTGCCTACATAGCTCGTAGAGATATCATAGTTCAGGTTTAACTTTAAAACCAATCTTTTAAAGGATGGTAGAACTTTTCAACCCATTTAAGTAACGTGTTTATAATTTGGATCCATATAAACATGTCAAAATTTGAGCAATTTAGAATGTTGTACACCAGATGTTAAACATAAAATAGCTAAAGAAAGTAAAATGAAAGCAATAAATGTAGATGACTGCACCTCTGAATTAGAGACCCTACTAATTCCCATTAGTTCCTTCTTGACCATCACTCTACAATGCCATGGATGTGAACATTAGATAAAATTTGCATGCATACAAACACAAGTAAACTTATTTGCATATCATACTACAACTTCATTTTTTAGTCAACATCACTCTCCCTCTTTTGATTATACTTTATTATTCTCTATGAGGAAAGAGATTTACATTTTGGTTTTCGGCCTTTAGCATTTGGACCACGCTTTTGTGGTCGAATGAAACTGTTGTCACTAGGTTGTTGTTAGAGAAGCTTTCAGCAAGGGTGCAAACCTCAGTGACATAGGGGCTCATCGCTCACTCGCTGAGAAATTCATATGAAGAAGGATTCACTTGCGGGTCTGCGACGAGCTGAAAGATAAGGTGGGCGTGCACTCACCGAGCCANCAAGGGTGCAAACCTCAGTGACATAGGGGCTCATCGCTCACTCGCTGAGAAATTCATATGAAGAAGGATTCACTTGCGGGTCTGCGACGAGCTGAAAGATAAGGTGGTCGTGCACTCACCGAGCCATAAGGTTAAACAGAATACTGCTTGTGAGTGTGCGACTGCAGAAAGCCAGAGGTCATCGCGTACTCGCCAAAGATAAAAGATAAAGGAAATGTAGCTCGCGAGCGTGCGACAAGCAAAAAGTAGGGCTCGTCGCTCACTTGCTGAGCAAGGAAGATAAAGAAGAGGCGGCTCGCGACAGTGCGACTGAGTAGAAATAGGGATTCATCGCGCAGTCACCAAGAAAAAGGGTAAAAGGGAAAATTGAGCGCGAGTATGCGATTCAAAAGGCTTGCTACTCGTCACTCAGTTGCGGCGCAATGAAACAAAGAGGAAAATTGCTTGCGAGTGTGCGATCACAGAAAAGGTGATGAATAAAGAGCTTGTCGCGCACTCGTGTATAAAATGAAAGACAGAGTAAAGTCTGGGCGACTGTGCGACGCAGGAATAAATGAAAAAGAAAGAGCATTGGCGCTCAGTCGCTGAAAGGGAAGCGTTATAAGGATGTAGCTCGCGACTGAGCGATTAGAAAGAGAAAAGAGCTCGTCGCGCACTCGCGCATGAAATAGAAACAGAGTATGGGAGGCTGCGAGTAAGCGACAAAGCAGAGATGATTCGTTCATTTTGCAGGGATTTCCTGATTTGATCAGAGTATGCTAATTACAGGATTATGCAAGAGGCATTCGGCTGATCTCTGTTTAGATCAGATCTTCTCGAAGGGAAAAGAATCAGATATTTTGCAAAAAATCAGATTTTGAGGGGATCAGAGCATACAGTTGACAGGTCTGCAGAGCAGTTATTGAATTTCAAAGACTTTTGCGACTCTTCTAGAGGGATATGACCGCTTCTGCAGAGGGGCATTTATGTTGATATTTTGATAAGATGACTTTCAGGGGTGAAGCGGTGGCTAAACAGGAAAAGATCTGATCAGGAAGTTATTGCTAGAAATGCAGTTGGCCTCGAAATAGTATAAGTATGAGTCGAGACTCATCTTGTAAGGGGGTTGGAAGGTAGTTTGATATTTGTAGTATTTTTTCTCCTGTATCTATTTCTTTCATCCATCTGCTTCTCTTCTGATTCTATGACAGCTTGTTATTATTGTAATTTTCTTGTGCCTCATTCTGTGTAATTCATGTTTATCCTCTTTTGCAATCAATAACTGTGTAAATGTTTTACCCCTTATTGATCAAGCTGATTCTGGTTCATTGTGTGTTGTGTCTATTTCACTTGGATTACTATATTGTGAAGTTTTTCTCTTCCCTTGTAGTAATTTTAGTCCCTGACCTTCACATGTTTTCTAAGAATCATGTGGTAGAAGTTGTATTGGTTGAGTTATATGGATGTGTAGTGCAGTTTCAAGGTAGAAGAAAGTAGGCCCTATCTTGGTGTATCACCTTTTCCTTTCAAGTAATTTGATTTTCTGCATCTCCTTCTCCCTTTTCCTTGCAAGAGATAGTTTTAGGTGCATCCTGATAGTAGAGGAAGCCGGCCTTCTCTGGAGATTCAACCTCGTAGTTCAAGTCCCACATCTTGGAGGTTGATTCCATGTTTCACTAGGTTGTTGTTAGAGAAGCTTTCAGCAAGGGTGCAAACCTCAGTGACAACAGAAACCAAGGTTGTTCTTTTTCATCCTATGCATATTTAGTCCTTTCAAATCATAAAATAAGCATAGGATAAAGAAGCACTACCAATTGAATTTGCGGCAACATGAACGAAGCATCCAAAATAAGATTTTCCCACTCTGAATCGAGAATGCACGTGCAACTATGCAGAATATGCATAGATAACAGGATGGAGAAAAATAGTCCTTATGATTGCAATTTCAGCAATGTATTTATGATATAGGTCAATGTTATGAAGGTCAATAATAATCATATTTACATAAGTCACATGATACAATTGCTAAAGATTGCATAGTAGACAATAAACAATTAGAGCTACATACAACTGAATACAACATGTCATGGTAGTAATGAAAAACCCACCCTTGAAGAGAGAGATATGGTACTTTTTCAATGTAGAAAGTGGAAGTTGTTATTGGTCAATCTAGATCAATTGGGTCCACTACAACCTTGTGAGATTGAGCTTGTGTTAAGGATATGATAAGTAATGCACACGTGTCAGTGGTAGGATAGAGCAGCTATGATCCCTTGGAAATGATTTTCAAGTAGTAATGGTAGGATATCATATTTATGTTATGAAGCTTCTTTATCCAAAGGGTATCAATGGCATTTCTATCTTCACTAAAATCGAGGGTGCAGAAGATTCTTTGGATTGTTTAGGTATACCACTCATTTTCTATACCCAATGGATGTAAAGCAACCTTCTACACCCCTTATTTGATTGAAGATAAAGGACATTGATCCCCTTTTGATAAAGACTCTTCAAGAAAGATGGATGGTATCCTACCGTTTCTACTTGAAAAGCATTCCCAAGAGAGAAAGAGATCACAAACTCAACAACTAGTCAGTAACAATAATGAAAATAATGAATAAGTATGCCATCAAAATGAATAAGTAAGAAAAATACATTGATCCAATAACAGAAAAACAAATTACAAATTCCAAGCTTATGGTCTCAATGAAATAAATAGTGTATAAAACAATATATGGTGCACAACAACAACAAGCATACAATGACAACAATAGCATTGCATGATGCCTGAGCTCAAATTCAAAATAGTAAGTCTATTAATGTATGATCTAATAGCAGAAACCTCATTGATCATTACCTTTGACTCCTCCATCATTATAGAAGAGATAACTACCTACAACTATATTTCATAAGGCATTTAAAAATATTTTCGTAAAGAGATGCAAACTATGTAAAATATTGGTAAGGGGTGGCAAGATCAAGAAAGAACTCAAAAGTACAAGACCTAAGGGCCAGACATAATGCCTTGGGGGCTCATCGTAGATGACCTTGCCTACGTAACTCACAAAGACATCGTAGTTCAGGATTAACTTTAAAACCAGTCTTTTAAAGGATGGTAGAAATTTTAAACCCAACGGTTCATAACTACGATGGAGAACCAATTCTTGTAAGATATTAAGGTCATAATATCCATGATCCCAAACCTACAAGATTTATAATTGCATGAGAGGAGATACATATTACATAATTCTATGACCATGAGTAAAGGGCCACCTTGACATTTAGATATTCCTAAAAAATCTCAGTGGCCACACTTACATTATTAACCAATATTATATAAGTCATTAACTAGCTATCTAGAAGTTAAAAATGTTATAACTTTTTTCAAATTTTTTTTCAATAAGGTTTATTTTTTATTTTGTTTAATTTTAAATAGAAAATTATAATAAAGTCATAAACGACAAAAATTTCATTAGTTTATCAAAATATGTCCAACGTATCTACATGAAATTCTAAAAAAGTTTCACTATCTACAATAGCCCTCTGTTAATCACATTAATGCATATGGTCCCAACAAAGTACTACACAAACTACACAAAGAAGACATCGCAAAAACATGATTTTTGCTTTTTCCATTGAAGCAATCTCGGCGACACTAGCTACCTCTCAAGCCTTGCACAAGTTGCACTCATTTCCTACATCAGGTATAGACGTAGATGGAGTAGATGTAAATTTGGTTTCATCGACCCACCAAAATTATTGACATCCACTGTTTCCCTGCAATACCAAATCTACATCAATTCTTCCTAAAATGATTACTTGTCACATTACTTTTAAACATAAAATATAATTCCATATCCGAACCTTTTTCATATTTGGGCAACCCCAAAATTGACGCCTAAGATTACTTGTTGTGCGTGATGTCTTCAACACACAAGGGCCAAAACCACATTGACACATAGGCACATTGGCCGAAGCCATCAACGCTATATCAATAAATATTACACTGTCATTCCAACATATCATTTTGTTTAGTTGATTATTTTTTTCATTAATACTAATTATAATTGCAATAAAAAGAAACATACTAATCATGTAGACAACATCTCAAATCAAATTGCAAAATTACTATTGTCAATCACAGTACAAAATGAGAATGCTTTGTATTTGATGATATAATGAATCTGAAAAACATGTAAATGCAACATCCTAACTCTAGTTGATGGAAAGCATATGCATAGTTGTGATTGGGACTTTTAGTCCTTACCACACATTGAAATTCATGTAAAGGCATCTACAGTTGGGGTCATGTCAAATTGTGATATTGCTATCAAGATTCAAGTGTATAGTTTGACATTCACAAATTGCCTTGTGTCAGCTACAGTTAACAAACTAATCTCACAAAAACTGTTAATGTTTCGACAATTCCTCTCATTACTTCTTCTCTGCTAGAAACAATTGGGAGTACCCGAGAAAGACAAGTAGGATCTACTATACCCTTTTCCATGTCCACTACATGCATGTATAATTTCTTCTTTGCTATCTCCATTCCTCATCATGCTTTTTCCTTGTTATATTCGTGGCTGAAATATCGATATTTAGAGTCTACTCACTTTCCTAGGTACTCCCAATTGTATGAATTGGAGTTGAACCATGTGTCACCTACACTCTTGCCATTCATTGTTGACACATCAATGATTTTTGTGACATGATAAGCAATTTGTGCATGTCAAATTCATGGATGAAACATGTGTCAATGATTTTGTCTCAAAAAACTATACACTTGAATCCAAATAGCAATATCACAAGATAATGAAAATTTTTGATGAAATTTTAATGGGAGATGTAGTCGGGTATAAAAAAGAATTGTACATGAAGAACAAAAGAACAAAAGAATGGCATCAAGCACTCCAAATGCATAGATGTAAACAATGCCAGTATTAAACAATGAGCTCATGAACAATGCATGATGCCCTAGCTTGCAGCCCACAATCCATCAAGATATTTCCTCATGAAATGATTATCAACGGGGAGTACCACATAGTGAATATCAACAACAAAAAAAATAAAGATATATATATATATATACACACACACACACACACACACACACACACATATACATATAAATTATTAGATATAAATTATTAGATGATTTTTGTGACATTAGTTTGTTAAATGCAGCTGACATGATAAGCAATTTGTGCATGTCAAATTCATGGATGAAACAAGTGCAGAATGGAGGCTTTAGACTAGATATGTATGCAAACTGTGGAACCATACACCAGGTGGTCAAAATGTTTTGTCAAAATGCTTCAAAGAAATGTGACCTCATGGAAGTCATGATTGCAGCCCTGATATGCACAAATGAATTTGGTAAAAGGTTAGACAATTTAAACTAATACAATCGGCATATCTAAAACCATTGCCAACATTCTCTCTGGGACACACAAAGGCTTTGGAAAAAATGTGTGCATCCATGAAGACACATATGCAGGTCATGAAGGTGCAGGCAATGCATGTTCATTGTTTAACAAAATGCCTCAAAGAAAAATGGTCTCATTGAAGTTACATGGAACGCGTTTGACAGGATACTTCAAAAGGGCTGCTAACATCCACTACATGTGTTTTGACTGTGAGGTTTGGAATGGGTTGTAGACTTTCATCAAAGGATAGGTGATGCTCTGTTAAATATGTTTGTGAAATCTGGAAGCCAAGACACAGCATGCGTACCCATGTTGACTATCTTGAAGATACCTGATGCATTCAAAATTTGGGTGATTATGTGAAAATGTTTTCTTGGTTCCTTTACATAAATGCAAATGTTGGAGCAGAGACAAGGCAAGTAGGTTGTAAGAAAGAGATACCTCGAATGGATGTAGTCTCAGAGGAACGAGGATATGCAGGGCACGCGCGAGAACTATTTGTTCAAATCCCTTGACAATATGTGGTAGTATGGAATGTTATGATTACATGATTTGCAATGTTAAGAGTGCTTTAAAAACCTTCAATTGTGGAATTATAAACAAAGCCCTTAAATTGTTTGACAAAATGCCTCACAACAAAGTGATTTTGAATAATGCAAATAATTGCAATATTTGCATAGAGTGAGTTTGACAAAAGGGCTTTAAAAACATTTGAACAAATGCAATTCAACAACCCTTTCCATTTCCTTGTCATCTGCATGCAAGTTGTGATAGCTTATGATTATTTATCAAAGCAAAAGTGACCAATGTTCTTGCTAGAATAGAATTGGTATATGTACTATAAAATGTTGTGCATAGGTTTGATAGATCAACATGTGCATCATTTGCTGAAATCAAGATCTAATACAGGGTACTCCTGAGCTTGTTAAATAAAACATTATAGTGTATTCTGGACGTAAGTAGATTGGTAAGGTTTCGGTTTACTCAATAACTCATAAAAGGAGCAAAAAATAGTATTATATAGCATATATTATATGGGTTCATGCAGTCACAAATTTTGAATCTTCAGATTTCACGTGCCACCAAATTATAGTATGAAGCTAAAGTAATTGGCCATATATGGAAATAAGATGACATTTTTGTTTATTTGATAAACCACACTTTTCTGTAACACTAGGTTTA
Source organism: Thuja plicata (assembly GCA_018584345.1). NCBI lineage: Eukaryota > Viridiplantae > Streptophyta > Pinopsida > Cupressales > Cupressaceae > Thuja > Thuja plicata. Next base: position 444,662 of record MU227532.1, on the reverse strand, counting down.
AGAAATGAAATCCATGTTTTACTTGGGATGGATATAAGTTTCCCTTACTCCTTGAGGAAAATAATTAAAGATTATCAGCTCAATATCTAAGTAATTCCCCTTTGCAGGATATGAAAAAACATCCAGGTATGATCTCTTGGCCAATAGGAGACATTTAGACATTTCTAATTTTGAGGAAGGCAATGACCCCTCCCTAATAGCCAATACTCATATGGAGCATAATAAGTGATTTATTATTCATTTATTTTAAACCTAAATTTTTCAACAAATCCTAACTCCCTCTTCGAAAAAATAACTTGTTATTGATAAATAAAATCAAAGTACTTGCCCCTTGACATGATAAGATGTAAAAAGATTCCATAACTAACAAATCTAAAATAATGTTTTTCATTAAGGTAAAAATAGGTTTTGAAAGGAACCCAAAACCTTTTACAAGAGATAATTAAATATAAGCAAAGACAACCCTTCCAAACATGAAATGTCTGCTACGAACAAAAGAGTAGGACCCAAGCATACAGCCCAAAATCCGAAGAAGCAGAAAATCAGTCAAAAAAGCACAGTTACCAGCAAAACTACAAGCAAAACACTAGCAAACCTTCCAGCGCAGCGCCCAACTTAATGCATTTTTTCACAGGCTTCCTTAGCCTCTTTCCACATGTTTTCCATCAAGTCAATGGAATCCTTCAAAACAAATCTAAAATAATGTTGAGAACGGAGAAAAAAAGTAGACAACTATGGACAGGTGCCACTTAAGATATTTGATGAGCCTAAAGAGAATGGAAATCAAATGGCATCATTGAGACCTAGCCATTGTTTAATCACAAGGTAATGCATCATGCATTCCATGTTTAAGCCTGCCCATAGCCTATTAGTAATAACTAAGAGGGGGGGTGAATCAGTGGCCTCAATAAATTATCCTTAAACTTAACCACCAATCAATAAACCTCATATTATTATGTCCCTATAAGATGCATTCCCTTAAATACTTATAATGATTAACTATCTATCAGTTTTCCTTGTATGTCCTTATTCTCCTTGATTACCGATAAGCAGTATTGTAGACGTCCAAAATCGTCCTTATATTAATTTAATTAATATTCCCATAACATTATAGTCAATTTTAATTAATTATATTTGTTATATTCTTCTATCTATTTAATTAAATTTATTTAATTAAATATGATTCATTCTCCTTAGTATTTAAATTTAATTTAAATACTCCCCCTTTTAATGTATTACATCTTATTTAATACATTATCCTTCATTGATTCCCTTTAAATAAATTTTTAATTTATTTATTCCTTCAAATGACCTAAATTCTACTAAACCACAATTAATCTAAATCTAATTTTGATTAAGCTAATTTGAACCTAAATCCTACCCTATCTCACATCACTCTCACCAAAGAAGCCTATTCATTAATTAACTAAGCTAATTTCTTGATTCCTACAACAATTAGTCCTAATTATTTGCTCACACATGTGTGAGCAAATTTCCAAAAATTGACTTTTCCAAATAATCCTTATTTGGTGCCAACAAGGTTTCTTACACCCA
>MU227532.1:415281-442917 GCA_018584345.1 Thuja plicata | reverse complement strand
TGGGCCTCTTACATGGCTTATGTGTCCCTCATGTGGCACCTATGTGGATGCCACATGAGCTCCACCTCATCCAAGCCCTCTCTCTCCTCCAAAAACTCTATAAATAGAGGTCTTTCTCAAGAGCAAATCATCTTTTATTTTTGCATTGTTATCATGCTAGTTTGTTTCTAAGATTTCTTAAGCAATTTAGCATTTCATAGTAATTATTAGTTCATTTTCATGTTTGAATCTAGATATCACATATTAGGTTTAATATGGAATGAATCATAGTTCTATTTTCTTAGTTAAATCTTGCATTAGCATTCTAGTTTAAAGCTTGCATCTTCATCCATAGTGGAAGTTTGAGGCAAGTTCTTTATACTTGTTCTTGAGTGATTAGTTCATCATTTTAATGCATTTCATAGTGGGATTATGATATTGTGTTGGGAGAGCACACTCACATAACATCTCTAAGAGCAAATCAACAAGGCATTGGGTGCCCTTGTTCAGCTCATCGGAGGTTGTGATGGAAGCCATTGTTGTTTTAGTATGCTTTTTAGATTTGTTAGTGTAGTTTAAATGATTTATATCTCTAACATTTGCATGTCTGAGCATACTCCCAACAGGTAGGTTTCCAGCATATATATTTTGGCATGTCTGGTGGGACCCACGTCCCTTATTTTCTAACATTTTTTACAGATTTTTTTGCAGTTTGGAGAACTTTAACGTAGACCCGTCTCTGCTCTAGAGTCACCATCTCCACAGATCGCCATCTTTGAAACTCGATCGCCTGCACAGAATCTTCGCTGTCTCCGCCTGTCTAAAAACAACTTATTAAACTGTGGTTTTAAAACTATTTTCTATTAATTTTCAGTATTTTTAACTCTCTAGTTTCTGACAGAGATAAACTTTTTAAGGGTTAAATGCTGAGTAATTTGATAAAAATGCTATTTATTAGTTTTAATAGGTCTGTTTCCTTTTTATGAAAATCTAACTGTCTATTTTCTGTCATCTACGCAGGTAGTCCGTCATTTCTGTAGATCGTCGTCTACATAGATCATCGTCTACACAGATCATCGTCTGCGATAATTCACCGTCTGCACCTATTTTTTCTGAGTTTTGTGTTTTTTAACACATTTGAGATTCCAAACTACTAACCAGTTCATGCAGGTTCTATGATTAATTTTCTGAGGGATATTTAAATGAACTTGTATGTTTAAATCACTTTTCTTGGAATGTATGTTACATAAAAAATGAATCTCACTCAATCTTGAATGTTTAAGGAAATGAATCTCACAAATCTTGAATGACATAAGGCAAATGAACACACCTTTCAAGCTTTTCTTTTTGCTGAGTGGGAAATGAATTGAACATGTATGAATAAACACACTATTGTATCTTTTGCTTAGGTAGAAAACACTTATTTGTTTTAATTAGGTTCAATTTGGAAATGAACTCTTCTTGGTGTGTTTCAAGAAGTGTTTCTCAACACTTCTTTTGAGCTATTTGTCATTAGTTAAAACCCTTTAAATTAAGTGACACTTTGATTAAACTATAGCCGTATCCTCTCCCCTCACCTTCGTGGATCTTGGGTGAAGAGAAAGCTTAGCTTAATCAAGCTTCTAGATAGGCCTGTCTAGAGGGAGAACTTCCCCTTTAGAGGACGATCTCAAACCGGTAATCCCTTCAGCCGGTATAGAAATAAGGTGTAACCCAAAGGTCTGCTTTATCCCTTCAAGCTCGGGCGGGTCGTGTTCAATGGTAGTCCATACTGAGTGAATATCCTCAGCATACTGGCATGGTTGAACTAGAGACTTAAGTGTCTCATGTCATACAAAATGATTATAGGGACACTACAAAAACTTACTAGCAACCATAAAGTAGTATCCTACTTAATTCACCTCTGAACGGTGATTTATTATAGTGCAAGGGGAGGGAAGAATCTCCCCCCAAGATTCCCATCATACGTGTCCCAGTGTATTGTGTTGTGAAAGAGATCTTTGTAGCACAGCAACAATACCTGGCAAAAGGGAAAAACATGGGTGCCCTTCCGGGGGTGACATGCTGTGTGAGTTGAAGGACTACCAAACAATGGGCCTATAATATTTCATGCGAAGCCCAATTCCTAAGGTAGCTACTATCTGAACTATTTTTCGATGTGCTAGACCCAGTAAAAACATAAGTGGTTTGAAAGAATCACTTGAACATACACAATAAAAATGTTATAAAGTTAAAGAAAGATCCCTTAATGTCACATTTGTTGTATCCCTCAAGGTTTCTTTGTCTCTTGTTGGATTGTTTTGAGACGTCTATTTGTTATTTTCTGGTTTGCTTGCTCTTAAAATCAGTTCTTTCCATTGAATAATTTACCCAAAATTAGACTGAACATCAAAAATCTAACCAGAATTTTAACACACTACCTTAGTCTCAGTCGGTCGTCTCCGCTCTCGATCCACCATCTGCACAAATCACCATCTACACAGATTGCCATCTGCGTCTGAGACTGCCGTCTCTGATTCAAAATAGTGAGCTTCAAAAATTGGCCAAGATAATCAACATTTGACCATCTATAGGATCCTAGAATCACTTGTCCTAAATCATTCATTCACTTGGCCAAAATTAATTTTTCCATGACATGACCAGTTTTAAGAAGCACAAGAAGGTCAAACTTCCTACATCTCTAGTCCTTAGAGAGAAAAAAGAAACCACCCGTAAATCCAAGGAATTCCAACACATTGTAACATCCATCAAACAAGGTATTGAACATCGTGAAAACCTTGACAAAATCATCTACAATAATAATATTTGCAAATTCATGGCCAAGTTTTTACTCAACAGAGCTTTTGTCACTCTTAAACAATACGATTAGGTAACACCTGGCTTCTAGATCATTCTTCCACTTCTTCCATCATCATCCTTCCTTTGGAGCATTAGATCAAAATCAAATCAAATCTTTAGGTTGAAAGACTTTAATCAAAATATTGTAAACCTTCATCCTCAAACAAACACAACATTGTTTGTAGACCATCAGTCTATCTCAAGTAATTTAAATCCCTTAGTGATATCCCATTTTGCTTGAGATCACAAATCCATCTTCAAGTAGAATAGGTATTACTTTAAATCCTTTGTGTTTGTATCATCATAAGGTTTAACATGCTTAGGTTTTGTCCCAAAAACCTTTAAATGAATTATCCAATCAAATCAATTTTCAATCCAATCAATCAATCAAATCAAATCCAATCAAATCAAAGATATTTTCTCTATTTCATCTCCTACATCTCCTTGTCTTTCATTCTTCTACCATTGTATAGTTTTCACTCGATCCCAAGCTAGAAACATGAGGCGAACAATATCCAACACTAATCATGAAGAGAACCCATTTGCCACACAATACTTTAATGGAAGTGGGGTATGCGCTGAGGAAGTGGCTGAAGAAATGGAATTAGTGGATCAAGAAGATAGACCCAACCAAGTGATTGACTTCCTTAGAGACCCCTACAATTTGGAAATGGTTGAGAAGGCCATCTTGCATAACAGTGATGAGATATTTTTGAATCTCATCCATAATGGTGTCACAGTTCCTGTTGACTTTGATGAAACACTCCTTACCAGAAATATCACTAAAGTCACTGCTACCGCTACAGCAGCCATGGCTTCTACTTCAAATGCTACATCATCATGTGACACTGGTAAAGGACCTGCTAGCAAACCCCCTATATCAACACCAATATCAGCACATGTATCAACAATCCCATCAATACCCCAATTGACACCTGAACAAATCCAACAAATCATAAGTGCTTTGCCAAACAATACTACGCACAATAACACTAAAATGATGATGAATCAAGCAGCAAGTGCTAATTTCAACAACATAGGGCAAGTTTCTATGGCCTTGTCTTCCTTATTTCAAACAATGGGGGAAAAAACATCCACAAACAATACATCATGAGCCTACCAATATATACCTCCCACAATTGGTATGACCTCCACGAGCTTTTCAGCTGTAGAATTCAGAGGAGGTGGAGGTTATGTACCCCCATTTTTCACACAAAGTACTCCAGATTTCACCCAACAGTTCAATGAGCTCAAAAGTATTGTACAATGTTTACAAAGTGGGGGAAAGAAGGAGTTTTCTTTTGAAGAGATTTATCCCTACCCATTTGACAAGTCTATCATGATGCAACCATTCCCACCAAACTTTGAGATGCCTAAATTCAAAAAACACAAGGGTGAGACATGTATTTTACATTGCATGTCAAGAGGTTGCTTGTAATGAGAATTATTTAAAAAGACTTTTCACTAGGAGTCTTGGAGGCCCAGCCTTGGAATGGTTCATGGCCCTTCCTTATGGGTTAATCTCTACCTTCTCTGACCTTGCGGAGAAGTTTGTTGGGCAATATTCATATAACATTAAGCATCAAGCAACACTTAGAGATTTATGCAATACTAAACAAAATAATGGAGAAACCTTTGCTAGTTTCTTATAACGATGGAGAAATATTGTGAATCGCATGCCATGGAAAATACCTGATAGTCACTTAATCAACATCTTCACAAAGAATTTAATCTCTAAGATGTCCTTCCAAATGAAGATGGCTTCACCTGATACCTTTGAATCCCTTGTCAAGAAGGGAAAGGACATTGAAGATGGCCTTTTGCAAAGAGGTAGCATCAAACATTATACTCCTTCCAATAATGATAAACCAAAATTTTGGAGTAAGAACAAAGGAATTGTCAATGATGGAGTGACTGATGCCAAGCATGTTCAAAATGTTCAAGCATCCAACAATACCAATAAAAATAATCACAATAACAATCATAATCAAAATCAGTACCGCAAAAACAACCAGAATCATAACAATCAGAATCAAAATAACAATCAGAATAATCAACAACCACGTAATCAATCATTCTTGTTCCCTTGCAACAACTACAACAATAACAATAAGAACAACAATGATAATCGACAATGATGACAATTCACAGCTTTAGCAGAGCCTTTAGATGTGATCTTCAAACAACTCGTGAATCAAGGAATGATAGTTTACCCAAATAATCGACCTTTTGATGAGAATCAACCTAAACCTGTGTGGTATAGAGATAATGAGTATTGTGATTATCATTGCATCAAGGGAAATGATACCAAGAAATGCATGAAGCTCAGACACTTTGTACAAGACCTCATTGAGGATGGGAAAATTGAGGTTGAAGGTCAGAATGCATCCTCATCTAATGCGAAGCTCAAAGTCTATAATCAACCTTTCCCGCCTCATAATCAAAATAATGCATCAAATGCCATCCCCTATGACTATTCTACCAATACCATTACAGGCCATGATTGAACATGTGGGAGTTTAAATGAAAATGACATCTTTGGGTTTGATTCTCTTTGTGGCCACATTGAAGAAGTTGACACGCATGTTAATACTATAAAACTCAAAGTTGTTGATTGTAATGCTACTACACGAAGACCCAGAGTCAATGTTCAAGCTACTGATAAACCTTCTACATCTGCAAATCTATCAGTTGCACCATCTACTGCCGCTCGACCTGCCTCACACTTTGACTTGTTGGCCCAATTACGGAAGACACCTACATAGATATCCATTCTAGAGCTCTTGACAACATCTCCAATCCATAGAGAAGTCCTTGATAAAGCTCTAAACAAATCCCATGTTCTTGAGAAAATTAATGCTGCACAATTCAAAGCCATGATAGGGAACTTAGCCACACAAGAACATCTAGTTTTCATTGATAAGGACTTTAGTGGTCCTAATCCTCATCATAATAAATCCCTCCATATAGAAGGTAAAATCCACTCCACAAGAGTCAAAAGAGTCCTTATAGATGGTGGATCTGGCCTAAATTTGTGCACATTGAAAATGATCCATAACATTGGTCTTTCTGAAGACCTCATTGATGCAGACAAGAGAATTACAATAAAAGCTTATGATAATAGAGAACGAGAAAGAAAGGGTTTGATCACATTGCCCTTACAAGTGGGCCTGACCCTGATTGAAACTGTTTTCCATGTACTGGATCTATATCTACCTTATGACATCTTGCTAGGACATCCATGGATACACGCTATCAAAGGTGTACCCTCTACATATCATCAATGTCTGAAGTTCCCACATCACGGTAAAGAAATCACAATTCTTGGAGATCCTGAGCCCTTTCAATATTGCAAAAGATTGGAAGGCAAACAAACTAATTACTGTCCGTTGAATGAATTTGATCGACACTTCAATCAAGAAACCCCTGGTTTAGAAAAGACATCAGAAACATCAACTAAGGAACCCAAAGGAAAGGAAAAAGTCACTAAGGACAAAGATACTGAAGATAAACCCTCCTCATCTGAAGCAAAGGCAACATTTACAGATCAAGGCATGGGAGAGTATAAATTTTAAAGTGCCTTATGTATTGGGCAACTCCCCTTGTCTCCAAAATCTTATGGAAGACCATCACCATTACCCCTTTCCAAGGATAAAGCACTTATGCACTGCAAGTCAACTATTTTTGAACATTGCGGGTCCTTATCAGATGAACACATGGAATATAGTGTCCTCGATTGGCTCTATAATGATGAAGAATAATGACCTGTAACTTTCCCCAAAGGAAAGTATCCTAAAGTTACTCGCATTGTTGAAAACATGGGATATCATGGTACTAGTCTTGGAGATAATGAAACAGGAAAGAAGAAGATCATAACATCTAATGGTTATCCTAAAGGACATGGATTGGGTTCTGTAGAAACTAAGACTAACTTTGCTAAGGATTATTGTTTAGCTGCCTCAGGTTCAGACACTGAGGAAGAGTTCTTCAAAATTCCTTTATGATATATTGAAGATGACCTAACTGAAGATCACCATGTCTTCACTATTACCCAAGCTGACCTTTCATCCCCTTGTTTACTCCTCACAAATCCTGAACTAATTGACTGGGATCAGCAAGACTCACCACCAGCTTTGGACATATGCAATTTGGATGAGGCAGTTTTAGCCCTCTTTGGACTTAAGAATCTCTGAGAACATGAACATCATATGCACTACAGTGAACAAGCCTACTTTGGTAGCCAAGTCAACTCTCTTAGTCACAAAAATGGAAAAAAAAATAAAAATAAAAAAAATGAAAATACATCCTCTGGTGAAAACCTCTCGCAGGCACCTAAGGATGAAGAAAAAGACAAAATAAAGGATGATTCCTCTAGTGAAAACCTTTCTGAGGCACTAGAGGAGGGAGAGATTGACTTGTCATTTATATCATCAGAACTAGAAGTGTCCTTTATGATCATTGAAGATACTATTCCAATCAACCTCGACACAGAAGAAAATCCACATATCACTTACATTGCAGCTTCTCTCAGTGATCAAGAAAAGAAAGACATGACAACCTTCTTACATAAGCACAAAATCAACTTTGCCTGGACCTACAAAGACATGCCTAGACTTGATACAGATCTTGTTATGCATCATCTTGCGGTAGATCCAAATGCAAAACCTGTCAAACAAAAGCTTCGTAAGATGCATCTTCAAGTTGCAATAGTAGTCAAGGTAGAGCTTCAGAAGATGCTGGATGCTGAGGTAATCGGACCAATTGACTATCCTAAATGGGTTTCTAATATTGTACCAGTAGGCAAGCTTGCTGGGGGCATTTGTATCTGCACTAATTTTAGAGACCTCAACCTCGCATGTCCCAAGGATGATTTTTCACTCCCTAATATTGATATTATAGTGGATTTGACGGCAGGACATGAAATGTTGTCACTTATGGATGGATTCCCAGGTTATAATTAGATCAGGATAGCGCTAGAAGACCAGCACAAAACTGCATTCACAACACCTTGGGGCACTTTCTGTTATCAAGTGATGCCTTTTGGTCTTAAAAATGTTGGAGCCACTTAACAACGAGCAATGAATACCATCTTTCATGACCTTTTGCATGTCATCATGGAAGATTATGTGGATGATCTTTTAGGAAAATCCAAAACAAGGGAATCTCATGTTCCTATCCTTACCACCATCTTTGAGCGATTGGAGAAATATAAGCTTAGGCTAAATCCCAAAAACTGTGTCTTTGGAGTACAATCTGGTAATCTGTTGGGATACATTGTATCACAGTGTGGAATAGAAGTTGATCCAAAGAAATTGAAAGCAATCCTAGAGATGCCACCACCCAAAAAATTGAAACAATTATGTAGTTTACAAGGAAAACCACAATCAATCAAAATATTTATGTCACAGTTGGCTGACAAAGTGCATCTATTCTCCCATCTTCTGCGCAAGAATATCAAGTTTCAGTGGGATTATTTGTGTCAAAATGCATTTGAGAAACTGAAAGGTTATTTGGCTAATCCACTAGTGTTGGTGCCACCTATTGCTGGTCACCCTCTAATTTTGTACATATCTACTACAGAGGTCGTGTTGGGAGCCCTCCGCGCACAATTAGATGACACTGGCAAAGAGCGAGCAATTTACTATCTCAGCGGAACTCTTATTGGCTATGAGTTGAATTATTCCCTAATTGAAAAAGCATGTTTGGCTGTTGTTTTCTATACACAGAAGCTACGACATTATATTCTTAATCATAAAATTCATCTTTTTACTAAAATTGATCCACTCAAGTATCTCTTGGCACGTGCTGCTCTTACTGGTCGTATAGAAAAATGAGTCATGATTCTTAGTGAGTTTGACATTGTTTATGTGGATCGAAAGGCCATTAAAGGACAAGTGATTACAGATCAGTTAGCTAAAGCACTTATTGATGGTAAACACCCTTTGATCATATATTTTCCAGATGAATCAGTCTTAAATCTTGCCCCAAGTCCACCATGGAAGCTATATTTTGATGGATCCTTCACTCAGAAAGGATCAGGGGTAGGAATCTTGTTTGTTACACCAAAAGGGGATCTCATCCCTAAATCTTTCAAATTACAATTTCCTTGTACCAACAATATTGCAGAATATGAAGCCCTTGTACTTGGACTTTGACAGGCCATACAATGGTAGATTCTCACTCTATTGGTACTTGGTGATTCACAATTGGTTATCAAATAAGTTATGGATGAATATCAAACAAAGGATGACAATTTTCTTCCCTATCATCGTATAGTTGAAGATATCAAGACACATTTTATTGAACTAACATTTTAATAGATCCCTCGCACAAACAACAAAGCAGTAGATGCTATGGCAACAATTGGGTCTCTGATCACTATGCTAGAACACAGTGCACGGTGTGAGTTCCTTGTTGAGAATCTTACGGTCCCTTCCTATGACAAGCCAAATTCTAAAATGGTGTGTGAAATTGCTGATCCCAATTCCCCGTGGTACCAAGAAGTGTATTCCTACTTGCGCGATGGACATACCCCGCTTACTTTAACCCCCAATCAACATAAAACCTTCATTCGCTAAACTTCCCGATACACAATTCTCGCCGATACCCTTTACCAAAAGCATTTTGATGGAACTCTTTTAAGATGTCTGAATTCTGATGAAGCACAAACATCCCTAGAGGAGGCACATCAAGGAATCTGCGGGGCCCATTCTAGTGGACTTACGTTGGCCAAAAAATTGTTACACACTGGATATTACTAGCCTACTATGGAGCAAGATGCCTACAACTATGTGAAGAAGTGTGTACCTTGTCAGCAGCATGGCAATTTGATACATGCTCCCTCCTAATCACTCCAACCCACCATCACCCCTTGGCCCTTTTCATGCTGGGGTCTCGACCTTGTTGGCCAAATTTTCCCTAATTCATCCAATGGCCATAAATACATCCTGGCTGCTACAGAGAACTTTACCAAGTGGGTTGAAGCTGTTCCTCTCACCTACACTACTGGAAAATAGATTTCAAAGTTTATTTTCAACTATCTTATCTATCACTATGGCATTCCTCAAGACATTGTTACTGATAATGGAGGACCTTTCAAGAACAAGGATGTCACAGAGCTATGTAAGAAGTTTAGTATTACCCACCATACCTCTTCCAAGTACTTTTCACAAAGCAATGGTCAAGCTGAGGCTACAAATAAAACCATTCTCAGAATCCTCAAAAAGACAGTCGATGAAGCTGGCTGTGATTGGCACCTTCACCTCAATCCTTCCCTTTGGGCTTACCACACCTCCATTCGAACACCCACAGGAGCCACTCCCTTTTCCCTTGTTTATGGTACTAAGGCTATTCTACCCATCAAAATTGAGCTCCCTTCCCTCAAAATCTCTCTAAAGAATCTATTGTCCGAAGAAGAATATAGAGTTGGTCACTTGCAAGAGCTAGAACTTCTTGATGAGAGACGCCTTAATGGCCTAGACCACCTCCACATGTATCAAAATTGCCTTCGCCTTCGATTCAACAAAAGGATCAAACCTCGTCAGTTTGAGGTTGGTGATCTTGTCCTGCAGCATAACATGAGGTTGGCCCTTATGCCACCGCGCCGCCGCTGGGGCCCGCCACCACCAGTGCTCAGCCCAGCCATCGCCGCCTCCCCACCCGGCCGCCGCCTCCGCTAGCGTCGCCGCCCACGGGCCACCGCGCTTAGCCGCCACCAGTGCTTAGCTCGACCGCTGCCACCTCCCCGCCCGACCGCCACCTCCACCGGTGTCACCACCCATGGGCCACCGCCGCATCGCCAGACATCCTCTAATGGCCATGCAGTCGTTAAATTATTTGCAGGGACTGTGTTTTTCCAGGGAGCGTGTATTTTGGGGGTACTTATGATTTTTTGGCCATATCTTAAGCATACGGTGTCCTTTTTCAAAAAACAAAATATCACCGAAAAGGTGTTTCTAAGATGGATGCGATGATGCTAGTCTTGTTTGCTAATTTGGCTATTTGAGTTCTTATTTTTGGCATTGAAGTAGAGGCTTCATTTTCCTCCCTCTCTACATCTGGTGTTCAGGTTTTTCTATAGTTTTTCGTGCTTTCAGTAATTGATTATTTGATGTACGGGCGTTAGAATCATATATTGCAGGGGGTGATTTTTCTTTCTGTCATTTAGTTTCAAAAATTGACCCTTCTACTTCTGTCTTTTTCTTCTCTCAATGTCGGACCCATCTGTGGCTTGGCTGACACCGCACAATTACCACTCCTGGAAAGCACACATGACCAAGCTATTGATTTTACATGGCTTATGGTCATGCCTAGATGAACATCAACCTGTCCTACAGTGTCCTTTTAAGATTCTTCAGCACAGGAATAAGATGGATGAAGCTTGGGCTTGATTGCACTAACAATTTCCAATAGTCTCCTCTTTCACTTGGATGGTTTGACCACTCCTAGGGCCATTTAGGGAAAGTTTTCAGATTTGTTTGGCACTGTAAATGAGTTCTAGGCACTATAGCTTGATACAGAGCTGACTACTTTGACACCTACCAGCTTTTCCACCATTGAGGACTTCTTGATAAGGTTCAAGTCTCTGCACTCAGTTTTGCAGGGATGTGAGAAAACCAAGATAGATGATGAGTGTATCTTCTTGATACTCTCAAAGTTGCAAGGATAGTATCATATCTTCTCTTCCACTTTCTACTCCACCATGGATACTTTGGGTGCTAGACACACCATGCCTTCTTTAGAGACATTCTGTGATCGATTGACATGGGAACAGGCAAAGATTCAACAAATGGATGCTTTTGGCTCTTCTAGCCAAGCATTGGTTTCTCAGTCTTCACAGGGGAAACCAAAATAGAAACCAAAACCAAAGAAATATTATGTAGGCAATGAGTCTTCCTCCAAACCTGCATAGAAAAATGATTCAAAACCTCCAGCTAATCCTTCAAAGGGTAAATCTTCTTCGAAGTCTACTGAGTCTACCTCTAAGACTAAGAAGAAATCAGTTGAGACCTTTAGCTTTTGTGGAAAGGATGGACATCATATTTCTAGGTGTTGGAAATGTTTGGAGGCTTTAGAGGAAGCCATGCAGGAAAATCACATTTCAACTCCTCAGTCCACATCCTCCCCTGCAGGGAAAGGTCATGCTCTTACTACACGAGCTATGACTTCTGGGCCCACCTGGATTCTTGATTCTGGTTCTTCTCACCACATGACTTACACTCAGCAGTTGGTCACCTCTCTTGCTCCTTATGCTACCTCACAGATTGCAGTTGGGAACTCATCACATCTTTCTATTTTGGGATATGGTTCTGTTGCATTAGCTGGGGGTTCTCTTCAGGATGTTCTCTTTGTCCCTGACATTCCGATGAACCTTCTGTCTATCTATCAGATTTTCCACTCTGGCTCTGGTAAGACAGTTGAGTTCTCACCACATGATGTGGTTATTCGAGACTTACATGATTCTGAGATTATTGTGGCTACTAGGAGTGTTGACACTGCATCCCAACTATACAGATTTGATGGATTTGAGTCTTCTGCTGGCATAGGTTCCTATCTTATAGCACAAGCAGATTCAATGAGAAGAATTTGGCATGAGCGTTTGGGCCATGTCAATTATAGATATCTTCACCAGATGAGCACATAGGCACTTGTTCTTGGGCTTCTACAAATTACTTGCACTGATGGGGTTTGTCAGGGTTGTGTTCTTGGCAAACAACATAGGGATCATTTTCCTCAAGGATGAGCTACTCGTGCTTTGGCACCATTGGAGTTGATTCATAGTGACCTCATGTCATTTCCTACTCCTTTTTCTAGTGCCAGATATGTGCTCACATTTATTGATGACTTCTCCAGGCGAACATGAGTGTACTTTTTGAAGTACAAGTCTGATGTCTTTGATTTATTTCGAGTCTTTAAGACATTTTTGGAGAAGCAATCTAGTCTTTCTATTTTCCAAATACGCACAGATAATTGGGGGGAGTATGTGAACCATGATTTTAGGGATTTTTTCTCTGAAGATGGTCTTCAGCATCAATTTTTAGTGCCCTACACCCCTCAGTTGAAAGGTGTGGAAGAAAGAAAGAACAAAACACTTTGGGAGATGACTAATTGTATGATATAGTCCAGGTCCATGGATTTGTCCTTTTGGGCAGAGGCAGTCAATTGTGCCAACTATATTCAAAATCGCATGCCTCAAAAGGCAGTTCGATATATGACTCCTGAGGAGGCTTGGTCTCATGTCAAGCTCGATTAATCTTCATTCTAAGTTTTTGGTAGTGAAGCATGGGCATTTGTGCCTGACACTTAGAGGAGAGCGATGGAGAAGAAGAGCCGACACCTCATTTTTGTTGGCTATTGCGAGGATGTTAAGGCATAAAGGTTGTTTGACCCTGATTCCAGAGAGGTCCTATCTCAACGGGATGTCCAGTTTGATGAGCACCTTCCTGCAGTAGATACCCTACTTCCAGAGTCTACTTCACTTACCACTACTACCTCATCTCTTCCAACTTTATTTCAGGATGATGAAGATGATGATCTTGGTGATCCCCATTTACCTCCACCATAGGATCCTCCACAGATGCCTAGATGGGCTCGTGTTACAGTTGATGCTGTGGGATCTCTAGCTGGTGACCCTTCCACCTCCTGTCGCACCGGGTATCATATTATAGGTTCTAGTCTTCTGAGTCATGCTATTTGTGGTGACCCTCAGACATTTGGGGCAGCGAAAGGACATACTGAGTGGGACAGTGCAATGGAGGAGTATTCTTCTTTGATGAAGAATCATACTTGGGATCTTTGTTCTCTTCCTAAGGGAAGAAAGTTAGTGTGATGCAAGTGGTTGTATCATACTAAGTTTGCTGCTGATGGCTCTATTGATAAGTACAAGGCACGTCTTGTTACAAAGGGTTTTTCATAGGTTGAGGGTATTGATTACACTAAGACATTTGCCCCTGTCACCAAGATGAAATCTATTTGCCTTGTCTTATCCCTCACTGCTTCTCGGGGATGACCCATTTTTCAGATGGATGTGAAGAGTACTTTCTTTCACGGTGATCTTAGTGAGGAGATTTACATGGAGCAGCCTTAGGGATTTGTGCATGATTCCTCCTTGGTTTGAAGACTTTGGCATTCTTTGTATGGTCTCAAACAGGCCCCTCGGGCTTGGTATGATAAGATGGACTCCTTTCTGCTTTTTACAAGATTCACATGCTGTCATTCTGATCCTACAGTCTACATTCAGTGTCTTGAGGATGAGGTTTTTATCCTTGTGATATATGACGATGACCTTCTCATCATAGGTAGCTCATCTTCTATGATTCAGGATGTTCAACGTGCATTGATGGAGCAGTTTGAGATGGCAGACCTTGGTTTATTACACTTCTTTCGGGGTCTGCAGATTGTTTAGTCACCTACTGGGATCTTTGTTTACCAGGAAAAGTATGCTCTTGACATGCTTAAGTGCTTTAATATGCTTTATTGCAAGCCTACTCCCACACCTTTTCATTCAGGTGTTAACTTGTCTACCTCTTGCACTTCGCCTTCGGTGGATGCTACTTTGTATTGGCAGTTGGTTGGCAGTTTGTTATACCTGACACACACTTGTCCTGATCTCTCCTTTGCATTTTTTCTAGTTTGTCGGTTCTCACATGAACCTCATGAGATTCATTGGCAAGCTACCAAGCGTATTTTGAGATACATTTAGGGCACACTTATGTATGGCATTCACTACACATCAGGGGCTCCTCACATTGCTGGCTACAGTGACTCAGATTGGGCTGGTGATGCTGATGATCAGAAGTGTACTTCTGGATTTGTCTTTTGTCTTGGCTCTGGTCCTATCACATTGTTGTGAAAGAAGTAGAATTCTTGAGCACTTTCATCTACCGAGGCTGAGTACAGAGCGGTAGTACGTGCTAGTCAGGAGATTTTATGGCTTTGGCAGTTGATGACTAAGTTTGGATTTCCTCTTGATTATCCCACTATTTTGTGGTGTGATAATCAGAGTGCTATTCACATTCCCCACAATCTAGTGGAGCATCAGTGCACTAAACAAATTGAGGTTCATATGCATTTCATCCGTCAGCAGATTCAGGATGGTGTTCTCACTTTGGAGTACATTCCCACTGACACGCAAGTTGCTGACATCTTCACCAAACCCTTTGCATCTCTTTGCTATCTTTAGTTATGTTCTATGCTTGGGGTGATGGAAGTTGTCCTTGGGGGGTCTTGTTGAGGCCTTCCTTCCTCCATGTTTTTTTTCATCATGTTGTTGTATCTCTTTTTGGGGTAGATTTTTTACCACTGGGTTTTCTCTATTTCCCCAGTTTACAGAGATTTCTTTATAGTTGGGTACCTGATCAAGCCTTGTTGCCAGGACCCATTTCTTTTTCTTTCATAGTTGTGCTAGGTTAGTTTCCTCCTGAGCTTCACTTAAGGGGGGTGTTAGAGTAATAGTACATTTGCCTTTATAATTAAATCACTTCGGTATAATTATTAAAGCTAACTATTATTCTATTCACTTAAGCTTGTCATTTGCAGGTGCATAATAATTAATATATTTTATTAATTATTAAATACACAAACCTAGCTTTCTCTGGCTTTAGGGTTTCTCACCTTATATGCCACCTTTGTAATTATTATATTTACTTTTTGGGAAATAATAATTCTCTCTCACTCCACTAAGATTTTTCAAACCCTTGTTTCTGGTTTTTGCTTCCTTGCTTCATTCTTGTGACAGGTTTTCTTGCATGCAGCTGCTTCTGGGATTTGGTACTATTCTTACTAGTTCCAACATCCTTTTTGTTGATTTTATCTTGTGTTTTACTATGTCCTTTTCACGATAGCCTCGATCTCTTATATCTTGGTTTGTTATGGTGAGTATCTAGTGAAATACGTGTCTTTTGTGGTATGATCTGCTTGTCATAGTTTGCTAGTGCATTTATATTTTGATATTCAGTTATGACTATGTATGCCTCACTGGGGGTAGGATTCATGCATCCCAAATCTTTTAAAATATCTAGGTATACTATGTCTCCTCATGAGTAACATTTCATAACTCTCATCATACCTGATATCTCACATTCTTGTTCCTAATAATCTATTTGTTTTAGAGTCTAGTCCATGCAAAGGAACCATGTCACTTGTGTTTTTTAGCACATGGTGCATAACTCCTTTTACAATATCAAACTAGGGTGTGCTCTCCAACATTACCATGGTATTAATCCCACTATTCTCATGTAGTTAGTCTTTGCATAAGTAGTTAGGTCATATTGCATTATGGTTTTGCTCTTGGAAAATGTTTCTATTTATTCCCCTATCCGGTCACCTACGTGATTTTATTAGATTTATTGTGATACACACAAAAATAGTGTCCTCATTAGTCTTGCATCCATCTCATTCATTAGTTATTAATCATTAATCATTTACACTATTCATTTTAGTTCATTAATCATTATACATTTGTCTCATATTACATTAATCATTATCTTTTACATTGATCATTTCATTAGTCATTATTCATTAGTTCCATTAGTCATTATTCCTAACATTGTTCATTAGTCATTAATCATTAATCACTTGCAATCATTATTAGTACATTAATCATTAATTATTATACATTTGTCTCGCATTCCACCCATTCCGTTCATTAATTAATCATTACAACATTGCATTGTCATTATTTATTTGTCTCATATCATTTTAGTCTCACGTTGCATTCATTTCATTTATCATTAACCATTATATGTCACATTATCCATTCATTTAGTGTTCATTATTAAATCATTTGCATTGTTCATTTAGTTCATTCTGAACATTATTCACACATTTATAGTTGCATTATCATTTTCATTAGCATTATATATTTGTAACCATTTGTATTTGCATTCCCTTAGTTGCATCCATAGCATTCGTTACAGCTTTTAAAATTTGTTTCATAAAGCATCATATAAAAAAAGTATACATCATCCATACATGATAACATATAAGAATTAACACATCATACATAAATATATATCTCATCCCTGCATCACAAATTTGTCAGTCTCATCATACATACATATATTCATCTCATTCTGCATGTCAGTCCTAAGCATCATATACAGTAAAAGTAAACATCATAAGAGCATCCATACATTTGCATATACATCACATCATATAAGCATATAAAATCATCAAAGATGTATAAAAATAGAGTCCCATAGTCCAAAAATAAGTCCATGTATATATCTCAAAAATGTCATATCATACATCATGTGTCAAAAATATGTCAAAACTGTGTATCTAAAAATCTGAGAAAAGTCATGGTGGTGGCTGTGATGGTCTTGCTCCCCTGCTAGGAGGTAGTGGTAACCCCACCAATCCCTACGATGCTTGCCCTGTTCTCACTGACTGTGTCCTCTCAGAGTATGAAGGTGCTTGTGCCTCCTCTGGCACTACTCCATAGTACAGTCCCATATAATATCTGGCCTCTCGGCCTCTGCGTCCTGCCTCTCTTTGAGCGGCCATGGCATCGGCCATTGTCTGACCCACCCCTACCACACTACGTGCCAGCCGCACTATCTCGTGGTCTTCCCTGTTATCCTCAGCATGTCTACATGCTAGATCTTTCTCTACCGTCAAAGTTGCTATCTGTGATGACATACCTGCCAACTCCTCATCCCGATCCCTGTGCTCCTCAATGACAATAAACACCCCACTGTCCACTCAAGCCTGTAATATGTCTAGTGCCCATTGTGCACTATCCCCTTGTGCTATCTCTGATGCCATCTCTCCCTAAATTCAGGTCACCTCTGTCTACAAGCTACTAGTTGTAGCCTGTGCTGTGGCTAATAGACCTTGAACCCTCCCCAGCTCTGTCTGCAGGCTATCTCGCTCTGCCACAACAGTGTCATATGTCTCCTGGGCTATGAAGCCTGCTAGTGGTCTCTATCCTGGTTACGGTCCCTATGGTGGTGGTCCTTATGGTGGTGGACCCTATGGTGGTCCCTGTGGTGGTGCCCCCTGTAATGGATCCTGTACCTATGCACCGGGTATAATGGGTGGCTGTCCACCTGCTGGTACCTGCACCTATCCCCTCCGCTATGGTACTACCACCCTAGGCTGGACTCTCCTCCTAGCCCCTCTATCTCCCCCATCATCATCATCATCATCTCCCTGTCCCTCTCCATCTCCTCCAGCCCCTAGCTGCTCATTTGCCTGCACTACCCCTTGCACTGTTAGTCTGATGGGCCTGTGTGCTACCCACCACTGTGCATATGCTGACACTACCCCTGCATCCAGTAGAGACTCCCTCACCTTGATCCAGGGCACCTTAATCATGCCCATAAATGATGCTTAGGCTATCTGAGGATCTGCCCCCATCCCCCATACGCTGCCTAGCTCGCAGGTAACCAATGGATGTGGGAACCCGTCCGGTACTGCCTCCTGTACTAGTCCCATCTGCCTCCGTACCCTGGATGGCATGTATCATGAAATCATATATGCTATCCTACTGAACAACTAGTAGTCAGTCTGTACTAACCTTATATAATATGAATCATAAAACCCATCCTCTGCATAAACCCCCTGTTGTGGGGCCTCATGGCCCCAGGCCCCGCATCCTACATAAGGAGCCCATACTATAGCTCCCATCTCATCCAATCTCTGCCACCAATATCCCACTGAGTCTGTGGCCTCATAACTAATCGATGGCCTATACCGGTAGACAAAAGGCTCATACACCACCTGGGTATCTTGGTGTCTGATTAGTCATGTGACTGCTATATGCTCCCAAGCCCATACTAGTAACAATGTGCATCCAGGCCCTAGTGCTCTATGCCTACAGTAGATGCACATATACAAATCATAGTACAACTGCTGAAGGATGACATACTCCTAGCAGTACTGGTCACCATCCTCAACCATAATGCTTAGCACTCGTGCCCAGCCTATTAGGAATCCCTTGCCTGCATGATCAGGCATGAGACATCCCCCTATCAATCCAGCCAAATAAAGTGCCAGTCACCGTGGCCGTGGCTCCATCACTATCACTCCCATCCATGACATCCACTACCGTGTAATCAGAAGATCGGTGAACCTCCACCTCAGAGCCATCTCTATGTAGGGCTCTGATCCCTCCACGTAGTACTCAGGTATGACCCCCCGAATGGGCACTCTGTAAATCCTCCATACATCATGAAGGGTGATAGTCGCTTCCCTTGTAGGGAAGTGAAAGCTCAAGGTGGTGATGTGCCACCTCTCTATCAATGCAGATATGAGTGCATTATGCACTCAAAGATGCGGCCAATGCCGCATGTGCTCTAAACCACACAGCGTCGCCACTCCCCACTTGGCCGCCGTCAGGTGCTTCTCTAGCTCCATCATCATAGGATAACACTCCCTAGCTCAAAATGTGATCATCTCCTCCTACAGTCAAAAAACACATGTCAATAATCAGATAGCATGTTGGGGCATCAAAACATGTCCCAGGCCTGTCTGGAGCATCGAAAAATATTCTTGGACCCTTGTCTTTTCTCTTCCTCCTCTCTTTTATTCTATTTTTGGGTTAATCTGTGCACATGGCGATTGACCCTCGCAGATGATAAACTTCCACAGTTTCCAGTCTATAGAGCCGACAGATCTTCGTAGATGATAGTCTACAGAGATGGTGGTTTAGGCTGCCGCCTTTCTTGCTGCGCAGATGGCGGTGTTAAACACCACCGTCTCCACTTTGCATTTTTGTATCCCAGCCTTCACAAACATAGATTGGTTAAATCATCATCTACGGAGATGACCATCGCTTGTCGATCATTTGCACAAACATCGGTTTGTCGATCGCCGTCTGTACAGACGGCAGACAGGGGATCACCGTCTACACTACGCACCCCTTTAGGTGCATTTATTACACCTAACTACCTTTTAAAAATATTAAAAACATTAATGACAAGGTAGGTGCTCATCTACTCACCGGTGGTCCTACATCTGCTGGCCGCTAGTGTACCCAGATGCGCTCCCCAAGCTGTGCTCACTCTCGTTGCGCTGCCATGGCTCTCTTCTTCTTCTCTCTTTTTTCTCTTTGTGAGTGAAAGTGACTTGTCCATGGGCCCCGGTGGACTATTTATAGCCCCTTGGGACCCATTTCTTTTGTTGGTCTCCTTTTTTTTTCTGTTCTGGTCCCGGTTTCTCCTTCATTTTTCCTAGACACGCCATGCAATTGGTCTACTTTCCCAATTTTCTTTCCTTTTCAAGAAAATTTTATTAAAACATTGTATTTTTTCCTATTATTTTCTCGAGGGGGCACCCTCCTCCGCTCTCTCTACTGTAGCTTTTCTAAACCCTGTGGGGCATCTTATTTTCTTTTCTTTGACGCAACGTCACTTTTGACAATGCATCAAAGAGGGGAAAAATGTAGACGTCTAAAATCATCCTTATATTAATTTAATTAATATTCCCATAACATTATATTCAATTTTAATTAATTATATTTGTTATATTCTTCTATCTATTTAATTAAATATAATTCATTCTCCTTAGTATTTAAATTTAATTTAAATACTCCCCCTTTTAATGTATTAAATCTTATTTAATACATTATCCTTCATTGATTCCCTTTAAATAAATTTTTAATTTATTTATTCCTTCACATGACCTAAATTCTACTAAACCACAATTAATCTAAATCTAATTTTGATTAAGCTAATTTGAACCTAGATCCTACCATATCTCACATAACTCTCACCAAATAAACCTATTGATTAATTAACTAAGGTTAATTAAGCTAATTTATTGATTCCTACAACAATTAGTCATAATTATTTACTCACACATGTGTGAGCAAATTTCTAAAAATTGACTTTTTCAAATAATATTTAGTTGGTGCCAACAAGGTTTCTTACACCCATGATGACACCTTCTTACACTTTCTAAAAGTGTTTTATTGGACTAAAACTCTTAAACCATCTTACACCTTCTTACACATGTGTGAGCAAAGTGGGCCTCTTGCATGGCTTATGTGTCCCTCACGTGGCACCTATGTGGATGGCACATGAGCTCCACCTCATCCAAACCCTCTCTCTCCTCCAAAAACTCTATAAATAGAGGCCTTTCTCAAGAGCAAATCATCTCTTATTTTTGCATTGTTATCATGCTAGTTTGTTTCTAGAATTTTTTAAGCAATTTAGCATTTCATATTAATCATTATTTCATTTTCATGTTATTTCATTTTTGAATCTAGATATCACATCTTAGGTTTAATATGGAATGAATCGTAGTTCTATTTTCTTAGTCAAATCTTGCATTAGCATTCTAGTTTAAAGCTTGCATCTTCATCCATAGTGAAAGCTTGAGGCAAGTTTTTTATACTTGTTCTTGAGTGATTAGCTCATTATTTTAATACATTTCATAGTGGGATTATGATATTGTGTTGGGAGAGCACACCCACATAACATCTCTAAGAGCAAATCAACAAGGCATTGGGTACCCTTATTCAGCTCATCAGAGGTTGTGATGGAAGTCATTGTTATTTTAGTATGCTTTCTAGACATGTTAGTGTAGTTTAAATGATTATATCTCTAATATTTGCATATTTGAGCATGCTTCCAACAGGTAGCTTTCTAGCATATACAAGTATAACTATTTACCAAAATACGGTAAACATGCAGAGTATACCAATGAATCCAGAATGAATTATGTAAGATATAAAATAGTAAGGAAAGATATCATACACACATATAACACTTGGATTTTAACGTGGAAACCTTGTTAAGGGAAAAACCACTGGGACTGGTACCCCAATTTTTTACTCTTCTGAAGTGAGCCCTGTTAGGAGCCAACCCTATTAAAGGTTACAAACACATTGTTACGTGTGACCTTGTTAGAGGATTTTATACATATAAGCTGTCACTTAGTATCGGGCATCTAATGTTGTCATCCTTGAATCAGCCTCTCTCTTAGACTATCAATAGGCATCGGGCATATCCAATGCTACTTTCATGAATCAACCTTTTTGGCACTCCTTGAGATGTACCTCAATATATACAAGACTGTTAAGTCTTGCTCTGTTAAGAGACTTGATGCTTCAATGGTTAAACTGAAACAAAATGACCTTTTTCTAATGCAACTTGAATTGCAAATTTTCAGCTTTATTTAAGTACATTACCTCTTTAATCAATGTATCAATTCAATTCTTTTGTGCTCCATAATTTCTACTTTGTGATGTTGTGTTCATTATTTGTCGGTGTCTACTGAATTCCTTAGCTCTCCTTCAGTTTGATTGGTCAGTACTGCATGAAGTTGTTCTTCATCAATTTCTTTTTAGCATCCTCTTTCTATTCACTCCCCTTAATCCCCTTTTCATGTGATACGAAAATGAATTAAGCTTGTCTCTTATATAGACATGATATTCATTATTTCTTGATTCTTGATTCTTGGCGTCAAAAACAATCCAGCCAATTTGATTTAAAGCATAACTCCTGATTTGTCTCTTAGTCATCTTTGTGCTAACTTTATAAATTAGCTTTAAATCAATTACTTAACTCTGGTCGAATAAAATAAAGAAAACAACCAGTTAAGTCTATCTTTAGCTCTTGCCAACTAGATATTTTGTCATTTTCTGAACTTTCTCTTCTGTCAATCAACTCTTTAGTTAGTCATCAGTTACAATTGTCAGTTTCATCAGTGTGACTCTAGTTAGCTTCAAGATCTCCATTCGTCGGGTATCATTGGATTTTTGCTTGTCGGGCAACTCTATCTTCTGCTTGTTGGGTATCACTGTGACTTTTCTTCTTTGCCTTTACTGATGGTGTGCACTCTGTCAGTGTTGTTTGTCACTTAGTGAATACTTGACTTTTATGCATTTCTGAAAGCATAACCTTTGTTCCATTGATTCTCTGAAGTCTTTGGCATTATTTACTTGACTGTACAGATGATATCAAGTTGACATCAATGACAATACAAACCATTAACTAATTTAATGTCTTCCATTATCTTCAACTTAACATTATCAAACATTTAATTAGTTACATGTAATCAATCTCTCCCTTTGGCATTCATGGAAACAAACTTATATTAGCATACTATACTATTTCTAATACAATATGAAATACAACTATTAAGATTCATCAAACTACCAATCTCTCCCTTTTGTCAACTGTTAAATTCTGAACTTCGGTAAGCTATGTTTTAGCTTAGTTTTGATTCCTACAGTTCTCTTATCTTTTGATGTGTTGATTCCTTTTCTTGTGTCAATTTCTCTCCTTTTGACTATTCTCCTATTTTGATTTTTTTCTCTTTTCAGCAATTCTCCCTTTGTATAATTTTTCATACAACATTCTCTCCTTGAGGATATAATCTCTCCATGTTTGAGTAATTTGATAATGGATAATCTCTCTTCCTTTTTTTTGAAGAATGTGATAATATGGATAATCTCTCCCTTTGACAATAATTCCAAACAAATATTTTACAAATATTCGACATTCATGTCAAACAATCTTTTATTTTTCTATCTATAATATATTCATTGAATTTCCCTTTATCCATCAGTAATACAACAATATATTTTGGTGCTTGGTTCTGATATATACTTGTCTATATATAGGTGTGTCTTTTAATTTCATCTTGTTGCTTGCATCAACATGAATGATATTTTGATAATATGTAGGCAAATGCATCCTTCAGTCATTTTACTGACTGGTAGACAAGGGTTTGACACCTAGTCTCTTTCTCAGGTACTCAAATGTATCCTTGGGCAGTGGTTTGGTGAAGATATCAGCTAATTTTTCTTTGGATTGCACATACTCAAGTATCACCTCTTTTTCTTGAACTTGTTCTCTTAAGTAATGATACTTGATGGCAATGTGTTTATTTTTTGCATGAATGACTCGATTCTTGGAAAAGTTTATTACACTGGTGTTATTACAATAAATAATCACTGATTCTAAGATCTTCATATGCATACCTTCCAGCAACTGTTTGATCCATGCAATATTTGAGCAATTTGCAGCAGCAGCAATATGTAGCAACATACTCTGCTTCTATAGTAGACTAAGAGATACATCCTTGCTTCTTGCTAATCCATGTGACAAGTCTATCACCCATAAAGAATGCTCCTTTAGATGTGCTCATCTAGTCATCAAGATTTCCTTCCCAATCAGCATCGGTAAACACCTTAAGTTTAAATTTTCCTTCTCTTCTATACCATAAGCTGAATTCCTCATTATTCCTCAGATGTCTTAGAAGAAAATCTAGCAAAAATTCCTACTGCATGTGTAATATCTGGTCTAGTGTGCACAATATACAAGATTTTTCCTATCATTAATCTATACAAAGTCTAATTTACCTTTTTTGTCTTGTCCTCCCTTGTCAACTTACATCCAGTAGTCATCGGTGTTCCAAATGGTTTGGATTCTTCCATCTTGAAAATTTTCAGGACCTCTTTGATGTACTTGGAATGTGTAATGTGGATTCCTTCACTTTCTTGAATGATGTGTAAATCAAGAAAGAACTTGATCTCACCAAACATAGACATCTCAAACTCTTTCCTCATCTTATAAGCAAATGATTTGCATAGCATTTCATTGCCTCCAAATATGATGTCATCAACAAATATTTCAGCAATCAAAGTGTTAGCATTAGTATCTTCTTTTAAATAAAGATTATTATTTTCAGTACTCCTTACAAATCCAATACTTATTAGATAGGAATGAATTCATTTATACTAGGCTCTTGGAGCTTGTTTCAATCCATACAAGGCTTTGTGAAGTCTACATACCATGTCCCTCTTGTCTGGATCAACAAACCCTTCTGGTTGTTTAATGTATACTTCTTCTTCAAGTATTTCATTTAGGAATGTTGACTTGACATACATCTGGTATACCTTGAATTCTTTGAATGCAGCATAAGCAAGTAATATTCTTACTCCTTTTAGCCTAGCAACAGGTGCAAAGTCTCTCCATAGTCTATACCTTCCTCTTGTGCATACCCTTTGCATACTAGTCTTGCTTCATTCCTTGTGACTTCTCCATTCTCATTTAGCTTATTCTTGAATATCCATTTTGTACCGATGACATGCTTGTCATCTTGCCTTGGAAAAAGTGACCATGTTTTGTTCTTCTCAATCTACTCAATCTCATCATTTATAGCACTTATCCATTCCTCATTGTATAGTGCAGCATTGACAGATTTTGGCTCAAACTCACAAATTAAACAATTTGAGTTTAAAGACATACTTCTTGTTTTTGTACCATATTTCTTATCTCCTATGATCCAGACCTCTGTATGGTTCCTTATTATAGATCTTGCAAGTACAGGTATAGTTCTTTGTCTATCAGCTTGATCATTATTTTGATCTTCATTCTGTTCTTCATTACCTTGCACATTATTTTGATCATTATCCTGACCATCAATATTTGCAACCTGATACTCGCGACCAATGATTTGTACCTCAGGGGATCTTCATTTTTGATAGGGTAGAGTGTTAGGTTCCTTTTTGTAAGTGAACTTATTGTAGTCCTCTGGTTCTTTAGTGCTTTCTTGTTCATTTTTCTCTACAAATTCATCTATCTTTACATTTGCACTTTCAATAATTTTGTTAGAGGCTTTGTTTAGACATTTGTAAGCCTTGCTCTTGGTAGAATACCCAAGGAAAATTCTTTCATCACTCTTGGAGTCAAGTTTACTATTTCTATCATCTTTTAAGATATAACATTGACTACCAAAAATTTTGAAATAACTTACATTGGGTGTGTATCCATACCATAGCTCATAAGGTGTCTTCTTGGTATCTTTATTCAATTCTACTATGTCCAGTGTGTAAACAGTAGTACTGATAGCTTCTCTCTAGAATATTTGGGTGATTCCTTTTTCTATCATCAGTGTTCTTGCACAATCAATTATTGATTTGTTCCTTCTCTCAACAATCCCATTTTGTTGTGGCATTCTTGGTGTAGAAACATGTCTTTGTATATCATGCTCATTACAAAAGTTAGTGAATTCATCTAATATAAACTTACCTCCTCTATCTGATTTCAAACATTTTAGATCCTTACCACTTTTTTTCTCTACCATAGCCTTATACCATTTGAACATCTTAAATGCTTCTGATGTATCTTTTAGAAACATAACTGTCATATCTATCTTCATAAAGAGAATAAAATATCTATCTTCATAATAACTCTTTGTCCTCATGGTTCCACATAAATTAGTATGGACTAATTCTAGAATTTTATCAGATGTATGGGTTTTTCTTTTGAAACTAGACTTTGTCATTTTACGTTTTTGACAATTTTTACACATGATGTTGTCGGGCTTGGTCATTGTCGGTAAGACTCTGACATTTCTCTTTTTGCTAATTTTCATCATGTTGTCAAAGTTCACATGACACAGTCTTTTGTGCCATAACCATATGTCTTCATTTGTAGCAATCAAACAATTGGATTCAGTATCATTCAGATAGAATAAGTTACCTTTTGTCTTCTCACCGGTACCAATCAGATTTCTATATTTGTTGAAGATCTTTGCCTTCTTATTTTCAAATGCTACTTTGTGACCTGAATTATTCAACTAAGAAACACTCAATAGATTATAATTCAATCCATTTACCCAATAAGAATTCTCACACTTTATCTAGTTATTCAACATTATTTTTTCTCTACCTTCAACTGGACAAGGTATGTCATTTCTCATTCTTACTGATCCACCCTTATAGTATTCAAAAGTCTCAAACTTTTGCTTATCACCGGTCATATGATGAGTGCAGCCACTATCTATGATCCAAACATCTTTTTTGCTAAATTTAGATATGAGAGTTGTTTCTACATACCTTTCTTCATCATCATCTGAATCATCCTTTACAACCACAAACACCATCTTGATGTCTTCATCAGATTCGGTCTCAGTATCATCATCCTTGCATTTTTCTAGGTAGCTGACCTTATTTCCTTTTTCCTTATAGTCTCGGGTATCTCTTCTTTTTCATTTTTAGTAGCTTATGTAATCACCTCTGTCAGACTTCTTCTCAAAAGATTTGTCATTACTTTTGTCATCTTTTCTTCAGTTAGTGCATCTTGCAGAAAAATGTCCAATCTCTTTGCAATTAAAACAAACAAGTGGCAATTTACCTTTGCCTCTCTACATTCTTTTGGCCATAAGTGCTTCAATTTCATCAAGATCATCTTCTTCATTTTCACTATCACTATCTTTTCTCATAGTGTTTTTGTGAATTGATTTACTTATTCTCATAGAATTTTTGAATGCAGACTCTATGTTTGGTAAGATACTATTATCAAAGTTATTCATCTCAAATGAAATCAATCTTCCAATTAAAATGTCTAGAGTAACATTTCTATTTGCTACTGCTCTAATTTCTTGAATGGTAGATACTCTAATAGAATAAGTAGGCAGTAAGGTTCTTAGAATTTTAATTACCACTGTAGCTTCTTCTAGTTGTCTTATGCTGAATGTGGACCTTTTGATTCAACACAAACACAACATAGTCCTTACACAATCAATAAATTTACAAACTCAAACATGGATTGTTTGCTCTGCAAATGTGATTGAAGCGACTTGTTGCCTCCTAATTAGGTGTGATTGTTACAATTTACCCTCAGAAAGAGAGCCAACAACCTGACCATCACTAATACGGAGGATTTTATAGTGCAACTAGATAAAGAAAAGCCATTATTTATGAGAATGTATGCAACTAGGTCATGAGAAATTGATGTTATTCTATGAATTAAAACATGATTAAGCTATGAAACTGAAGTGCAACTAGTCTAGAAATGAAATGCAATTAAGCTATGGAAGTAAAAGTGCAATTAAGCTAAGAAATTGAATGCCTCTAATCTA
>MU227532.1:349788-374467 GCA_018584345.1 Thuja plicata | reverse complement strand
ATTACTTTTCAAACTTCTTGAAATGAGGGTTTAAGTATATTGGTATCCTTTTGATCTTTTGACATCTTTTTCATTTTACCAGTGCATAAGTGATTAGGCTTCGAAGACCCATTGCAAGAAAAAACATTATTTTTTCCTTCGTAATTTGTTCTTTCTTCCATCATGTTTTCTTATATTGGAAGAACCTTTTTCTTATTTCTTCTTAACACCAAATAGAGACTTTACCCATTCAAGATGCTTATGCACTTCCTTATGCAATTACTTTAAAGTCCCTTCATAATTTTTCTAACTCTCAGTAAAGCTTTGACAACTTTTCTTCAATTCTACAACCCTTTCTAGTATTTTCTCCTCAAAAGTCTTCATCTTTTTAAATAGAATAAACCAACACAGTATTGCAACCTTTTAGAACCAATTCTAAAATTTATAGCCTGTTACATTGACAAGATGCATAACTCTGATATTTTTTTTCCCTACCACTAGATCTCATAGGAAATGCTCAAAATTGACATGTAATAAATGTCCATATCATTCAAGATTCCAAAATGGCATGCAAACATATAGATACTATCAAAATATAGCATAGACACAAAGGAAGCAACATGTGTGACCTTGGGTCTTCTCCAAACTGAAATGAAAGAGTATAAAAATCACATGCAACTGATAAACCCCAACAAGATAGTAGGAAAACTAGCTCTGATACCACTATAATGACTACCCCTAATTTTTTGCTTTTGAAATAACTGAAACAAGATATAACTAATGCTAGATGTTAGCTTCAGATTACATGCATGCACAATAAACCCGCATATGAAAATTCTCTCATGGAAAGACTAATTAAATGAGTGGGGGTTATTTGTGGCAACTCAATTGGTATAATAATATGAAATTAACATGGGATTACAACTATCTATATATGCGAAGGTTTGTCACCATCGCTACTTAACT
Organism: Thuja plicata; assembly: GCA_018584345.1. Classification (NCBI taxonomy): domain Eukaryota; kingdom Viridiplantae; phylum Streptophyta; class Pinopsida; order Cupressales; family Cupressaceae; genus Thuja; species Thuja plicata. The sequence goes on along the minus strand of MU227532.1, from coordinate 373,522 downwards.
AGTACAATAATATACATGAGAAAATAAGTATGAAACTATCTAAATGTGCGTGGGTTTGTCACCATCATGGCTTAGAAAATTACTTGTAATATGAAATAAGTGTGGCAATACAGTAAATAATCTAAACTGAAGATACTTCAATGGTGAAAACTAATTACAAACATTAAACTCACATACCTAGTTATTCATAATGGTAAATAATAGAAAAGCAACAACAAAACCAATAGATGAGTTTTTCCAAACCCTATCCACCTACACCAAACAAATCCAAATTGGATGACCAAAAGAATGGAGAGAAGAAGGGAGTAAATGTGCCAAAAATCTAGTCAAAAACTTCTGCAAACTCAAATCAGACCCTCCAAGAAATTCCACCTCTGTTCTCAAGCAATGTACAACCCCTTTGAAGATGTATGAATAGACCTAGAGTGTACACCCAACAATAATCAAACCCACCAATGTGTAATGAACTCTACCAAACTTCCTCAATAAAGCCTAATGAATTATCTCTAACACTTTGTAGCTCTTAAAACTAAAGAAAATATATCAAACACCATTGAAGCTCAACTGTGATCTCTATATGAAATCGCCAATCATGCATTTGTCAATAATGCTTCCTTGCCTACATTGCTAAGCCTGTGATAATTTTATTGAATTTTTCTATCATTTATTTTACCATAAATTAGGGTAACTCCCTCATTGATGTGAGTCTATTGTAAAATCTGCGGTTTCCAATTTTTAGTTTGTAGATTGCAATTTGCTTTAAATCATCCAAAGATGTTTCAAATCATCCATTTTGAACACATGCTACAATCATGGCAATGCTAGAGACCAAATTTTATTGAGGGGTTTTTTCAAACAGAACATTTCATGAGTTAGACAGTTAACATGTCAAGCCTAAGCTTCCACGTTTTGCATATATCACTGTCATGGCATCCATTTTTTTGATGTAGTGATTTCACCTACAAATTTCATTGCTCGTATAGAATTTTCTAAATATTATTCAACAAATACATGGTCTATGCATCTTGCTACCTAGTCATTTCATTGGTTTAGAAACCCTCTACACCTATGCATGTTGATGGATGTCCATAAATTACTATTACTAAACCTAGAGATGTGCATTTTAATATACATATATGAGCGTGCATACATACCAGCACTCCAGCTCATGACATGCCACTGGGTGATAACTTGTAATGATCCCAGCCACCCAATAAGAATCATATGTTGTACACTCAATTGAAGAGCATCCAAAACTTGAGGTTCCAAAATATCTTAGGCCTCTTTGCGTAATAAAATCCTTCCGGCCTCCCCTCTACACAATGATGCCCTAGTCCTTTCGGCCTCCACTCTGTAATGCACAATTAAAAAAAAATGAAATTAACAATGTTCAAGTGATTACCCCTTTTTTTTTTAGTTATATGCCCGGGTTTGTCAGAATTCTAATGAACACAGGCATGGATTTAAAAAATTCAAAAATTTCCTTCAATAAACCGACAAAGCAAAAGCATTTTAATGGTTTGTGGGAAATGTTGGTCAATTTTTAGGGTATAATGTATTAGTTGGGTTAAGTTGTATGTTTCTTTGTTAGGCAAGGAGGCACCAGGCATCAAGTCTATATGATGGAAAATGTATCTCTAAGGTGGTAGTTCCTCAGGAAAGTCTCTTGCAACGATGCCTTCATACTTCTGCAATATTTCATCTATCTCCTTTGGTACCTCACTGTGCTCTATTTTGTCCTTAGGATTTAGAACCAATGCATATCATATCCCATTCTCCTTCAAGGCTTCTAATATTTATTTTTCTCCTGCCAGCATTAGTGTTGACTCTTTTTTTATCAAACTTAGAATCAGGAAGAGGCTTCATTGAGTATATTGTCATTTTGATTTATTTTATATGTATTTTTGATTCCATCATGTTGAGATTTTAGATCATACTACCAAGGGAGACCTAGGAGAAAATGAAATACATCCATGTCCACAATATCACATAAGACCCTATCCTTATATTCCCTAATTGAAAGATCTACCCAAGCCTGCTCATTGATTAGTGTTTTTTTCTGCTTGGTGAGTCAAGATACATGGGATGGGTTGGGATGGGTTAATCTATCTAATTTCAATTTTTCTACCATCTCTTTCGATACTAGGTTATAAGTAGATCTGGAATCAACAACAAGTTTACATACCTTGCCATGAATTTTGAAATTTTTCATGAAGATATTCTTCCTTTGTGGAGGTTCTTGTGGCATGGATGCTTGAATGAGGGTCCTCTTCATCATGAGGTACACTCATTCTTCTAGATCCAACTCCTTATTGGGTGATTTCAAAATTTGAGCATTTTTTTGAACCAAGTTTGTTCTTCTATCTCCTTGCATATTGAACCCAATCTTCTCAGGACACTTGTGACTAGGATGGCCCACTTGGTTGCAATTGTAGCACCTTATCAGACCACCATTCCTTCCTTTGAATATGCCTCTGTTATATGATTTTCTTCCTCTATAGCCTCATCTTGAACTTATCTCTCCTTGTGTGTTTTCTCTACTAGGATCCTCTTGGAATTTGAAACCTTGTCCTCTTCCACTAGAGGCTCCTCTACCTCTATCATTTCATCCTCTACCTCTATTGTTCTTATCCTGTCTTGTTTTTATCTTTTCTTCCACCTTGAATTACAATTGGTATAATTTTTGGACTCTCTCAGGGTTGTAGAGATTCAACTCATCCTGAATGTTCATTTTTAGGCCATTTAAGTATCTAGCCACCTTCTCAACTTCAATCTCCACTGTCTTTGACTTCAATAAAATATTTTGGAATTCCTTCATTTAGTTACTGACATCCATGTCTCTCAGTCTCAGGTTTTGTCTCCTTCCATAAATTTTTATTTGATAATCATCTGGTACATAGGCCAACTTGACCTTAGTAACAATCACCTTCCAAGACAAAATCATATTCTTCCCCTCCTTCATCCTTTCTCCTTGGATGAATTTCCACCAAGTTAGTGTTGCATATTTCATCTTTCATTTTTCTATCTTGACTCTCTGATTATTAGGGATATCATCACATTCAAAGAATCTTTCCAATGCATCAACCCATTCCATGGCCAAGTCTAGGTCCATCTTTCCACTAAACACTAGCAAGTCCAACTTACTATTTGTGGTACTCCTAGCCTTAGATTTTAGGGAATTCACAAGGTATCTTTGTTTTGCAGGAACCTCTTCTTCTTCCTTCTCTCTCTCTCTCTCTCTCTCTCTCTCTCTCTCTCTCTCTCTCTCTCTCTCTCTCTATTTGTGGTACTCCTAGCCTTAGATTTTAGGGAATTCACAAGGTATCTTTTTTCTGCAGGAACCTCTTCTTCTTCCTTCTTAGGGGTCTCTCCTGTCAACTCTATCTTTTAAACTACTTATTTGTATTCTCAATCCTTGCACTATCTTTGCAAGTTTAGCATTGGTTACCCTTGTAGGAATCCTTGTAGCCTCTTCTCCCTCTAAGTCATGTGTAGACATGATTACACAATAGTTTCCCTTAGGCTTCTCCTAAGCTTTGATACCACTTGATGTAGAGCCTTTTAATCTAAGTGGTTGAACCTTTTGTATGACAGGTTCCCCAAACCTCTACAGAGGATTATCTTAGACAAAGGACTCTACACCTTCAAAATACCTTCCAAATTTTCATCTACAAACAATCCCAAATGAAAAATCACTATTGTTTAGCAACTTGTTAAAGGACAAATCAATCCTTTAACCTAGTGCTCTTCTAGGTGTGCTAAGAAAGAAACATTGTTATTAAGGAGCAGACACGGGTTTTGATTACTTAAAATATCTTGTTTTCCTTCTTATTGGATAGGTATGATCTTCCATTTATCCAGTAAATTTTGACTACCGATAACTGACCCCTTATACTAATAAGTCTCTCCTTATGTCAATAATTCCTCCTTATGATGATAGGCCTTTACTCTTACCAACAGTGAATACTTTTCTATTTGGAAATGCACACTCCATCCACTATTGGATTCGATCAATCTACTCCCAAAATCCTCCTACACACTAAATCTTTGAACACTATGACCAAGCACATGGTCATGCTTGGTCTAGGGCTTTGTGTTACAACCAAGTGCCAATGACTTGCAGTCCCCAAATTATGGAACCTTTTTACACATCTCCCTAACTTGCATTCCCCAGGTGAGATTTTTTGTCAAGCTCGTTGGTTGACACACTTCTGGGGTGTTGGAAACCCTCAACTTGGTCAAGGTAAGATAGTTTTGGGGCATCATGTTAACTTTTTGTTTAAAACTACATGAAATACTATCCCATATTGGTGGCTGGGAGATGAAATTTACCAGTGTTTATATGCTAGAATGCATGGAGAATGATGTGAAGTAAAGTGCAGGATGCCCTTGGTAGCAACGGTTGGGGAGTGTTAAGATTCCTCTCAACTTGGTGGTGGAAAGCAAATTATTTTGGGCGTGCATACATAAGAACTTTAAAAACTATGAAAACCATTATCCCACATTGGTGGGGGAATGGAATTTACAAGTGTTTAAACGGTAAAACACATGCATAGTGTTATGAAGTGAAGAGAGGAGGCTCTTGGCACCCGCATGCAAGAGGTTCCTTGGTGGACATGCCTAGGAAGTTGGTGACTTATATGGAAAAAAAATTTGGCAAGGCCCACACAGGCAAGGTGGTGGTGACGTGGCAGTAATGATGTGGTAGCCATTGTATGGAAAAGGAGTAAACATCCAGAGATCTAGAGTGGTGGTTAGGAAGGTGGTCAAAAAGAAGTTATCCCCTAATCTTGCAATCCTAGTGGTCAAGGGGCTAGCATCTGGAGATCAAGAGATAGCTTAGTTTCCCAATCTGAGAAGATAACCATGGTTAGAAGAAACATTCAGAGATCTAGAGATGGTAGTTATCTCCGAATATCCAAATCATGGTGGTCAAGCCTCAAACATTCAGAGATCAGGAGATATCTTTTTCACCAAGTCTTATTATCATTTTATTTAATCCTCAAATATTTGGAGATCAAGAGATAGCCTTTTTGCCAAGTCTTGTGATCATGTCAGTCAAGCCTCAAACATTTGGATATCAGGAGATAAGGTTATTCGTTGATTCTCATGAGCCTGACAGTTAAGGGGATAGCATATGGAGATCAAGAGATAGCTTAGTCACCCAATCTTAGAACATAACCATGGTTAGTGCTAACATTTAGAGATTCAAAGATGGCGGTTATCTCTAAATCTCCAAATCATGGTGGTTAAGTCCCAATCATTGCAAGATCAAGAGATATTCTAGTCGCCCAATCTTCCAATCTAATTGTGGTTAGTGCAAACATTCTGAGATTCAAAGATTGTGTAGTCACCAAGTATCACAAGTAAACCATGGTAAACAAAAGCATTCAGAGACCTGGGGACAGTTAGTCGCCCAATCTCCCAATATAACTATGGTTAGGACAAGCATTCAGAGATCAGGAGATAGCACAGTCTTTGAATCTCATGATTATGATAGTCAAGCAGGAAGTATTTGGAAATTAGGAGATGGCTTTGATATCTGAATCTCATGACAGGCCCAGGTAGGCCCAGTTGAAGTTCAGAGAAAACTAATAAGTGACAAGTGGCAGAATATGGTGAGTTCTGAAAAAAAATGTGCAAAAAGGAGAAATGCAGGTTAAATGTAAAATGTGCAGAAATGCAAAGTTAAAAGGTGCAGAAATAAAGATAAATATGCATAGACAAGCATAAATATTAAATTGCCAAATATGTAAAATCTGCACAAAGGGATGTAGGAAAATATTTGAAATATTTTTATTTCAAAATGAAAAAGGAGCATTCACGGGATATTTTTTCAGAGCCAAGTGGGTAGAGTTTGTTAAAGAAGAAGATCAAATTAGATTTTGAAAAGGAGAAGATATTTTGCAAAGGATTTTTGGATGAAGACAGGTGTCAGTTATGGTTGAAATTTCTTTTTCCCCTTTTAATATTTTATTTCTTCTCCATTGTAAAATGGTCGGTTAATTTTTTGATTAATCAAGCCAGGATTGCCAATTCTAGTCCAGACTTTGTTTCTTGAGTTTTAGCAGTCTAAGAAGTTACAAAATGTATTGAAGTTTTTCTGATAAATGGAAATATCTTTGGGATCCCAGCTTAAATTTTAATTTTCTTCATATGTATGTTTGGATTCTTATGAATTTATTTTGTAAGGCATTTTAAATTTATAGACTTGTAAGACAAGTTTTGATTTATGTTTTCGGTTTACTTAGAAGGGGAGCGTAATTACTATAAGAATATTTCAAGGGGTTTAGAACTTATATATGAATCTGATGATTTAATAATTGAGTTGCAGAGAGCAAGTTATAAGGCGTCTTGTTTGGTTTTCAGTTAGTTTCATTAATCTGTTATGGTTGAGATGCATTCTTATTGACTCTCTACCCTAGGGTTTGGCACTAGTCTAGGTAAGGGTTGGCTGTTAATCTTTAAACTAAACCAAATATTTATTTTACAATTTGTTTTGTATGAATATTGAATATCCATGTTCAAGAAACTTAATCCACTGGAAGATTTACTATGAAGCAGTAAGTCGCAAGAGGTACACCTTCCTTAGTCTGTGGAGCTAAAAGTGAAGGAGGATTAAATCCTCATTAGTTAGTCTTTTTCTTGTTAGAATCAAGAGTTGGGAGTCATAGATTCAACCATTAATGCTATGTTAATATTCTGCAAGAAAAATCTCTAACACGTCCAAAGGGGTGTGTTAGTTCCTTTTCTTGTCGATATGAAAAATACTCTCAGAGAGCTTGCTCTATTTATCCTAAACATTGACTAGGAAAGATGCAAAATGACAGAAACAAGGTTTTAAAACCTCCTACACTTTGAGCTCCATTAACTTGGGTAGGATTACCCTTCTAACATAGAATAATGAAATCACTAAATTATCCCAACTGAATATGGATGAAATTACAGGGGTTGATCACTGTAACTTTTATTGAATACAGACCAGATCATAAGTAAAGATTGATTTTAATAGTGATAGTCACTTGATTTAATGGAAATAGACCAGTGCTTAGTCCTAGGGCATGAAGTCACTTATGAATAGTTTTAACCAGCTTGATCATGAACATGAACTTAAAACAATTATAACATCTAACATAAACATAGATATACCTTATATATCTATCTCAAAGCACATAACAAGTTAATTCATCAAATTCATTGTATACCATGAATCTTATTGAAATATTCCTAAGGCAATTTTAGTCTTTCCTTGAAAGAACCCTAAAACTATTTCAAAATCTGCCTGACAGACATATAAATTGAACATTTCTCAAATATTCAATCTAAATAAAATTCAAAACACCAAAATGAAGACACAATACTCATTACATGATTCAGAAACTGTCAACTGGATTTCATTTTCATTCAACATCAGAATTTCTTGCTACATTCAACAATAATTCTCCAAAAACCTATTGTATTGGTCTCGAACCAGAGTTTATACAATTATATATTGCATTCTCCAAAATAAAATGGCTATCCCCTCTCCCAGTAGTCTTGGAATCCTTTTTATAATTAAGGATGCAACAACCTACCAACTTACTGGGAAATATTTACAAAATCTTTTGTAACAACTTTGCAAAAAACAAGAAACAGAAACTTGTAACAGAACACGGGTGGCAATTGTTGGCAAAGTCTGAAGAAGGTTCATTGTTACTGTTGATAGTATCCTCCTTATCCCTTTAGTTTTTCCTCCCACTTGTTCACCTCTTTGATGGTAGGCCAATTAAAGGTTTTTTCTTTCTCCAACTTTGCAACAACTTCTACCTACTTGGTGTCAATGGTGGTTCTGGTCTCAGAAATGAGCTTGGCCATATCTCTCTCAATCTTGAAAAGGATATCAATCAATTCCTTGCAATATTCAGCATTTGTATCCTTTTCCAAGCATTTCTTTATATCTTCATTGTTTAGTATACCATTGAAACCAACTATCCAATCTGGTTATGTTTTTAAAACACCTGCTTCATCATAAATTTTTGGGATTAGGGATGGGCACTGATCACCAAATAGCTACAACTTGTTGTCTATCAAATCAGATTTTCCATTGAAAAAGGCAAAGGTGTCATTTAGCTCACTGATAATCTCTATGGTATCTTTTATTTTATCTAGGAAGTCATCACTATATAACATAGTGGTTTTTAACTTGTCCATGAGCCTTTCCCTCCCTGACCGCACTTTGAAAGCGGGTTCTAAGAAAACCATAGCTTCTGCAGTTGTCTTTGAAGCTTCTTGTAATGACCCATATAGTGTATACACTATGTCAGTTTTCTATTTTAGAACATCAATCCTGTGCTGCAATATAGGCAATATAACAGACATAGCATTTATGCTCTATTCCTATGATAATTATTTGGATTGGCTTTCTTCCAATGCCGAATACTCCTTCACTCCAATAGCAACATCTGTCATAAATTTTGCTACTTCTTTAGGGACTAGAGTATTTTCTCTTCTGCTCTCTACTAACTCCTCTTTTAATCTAGCAATTTCTTCTTATAATGTGTGGTTCTGGACCACCACCTCTTCATGTTTCTTTTCTAGGGCCATCATTTGCCCAAAATTTGTTTCATACCTCTTGGATAGGTCATCGACCTTTGCCAAGTTCATAAATGACACTTGTGTCATTAACTGTGCTATCTCAGTATCTAAAGTATTCTGTAAATTCCATATCATCTTGTTTGCCCTTTTTTTCTTCTTTGATAGTCATGACCATGATCTTTTGTGTTGTAGGAGCTAATGACCATATTGCCAGGGTCTTGGATTTAGGATTAAATCCTGATCCTTTTAATACTTCATCCATTTCAAAATCTATTTTTAACAGAGGATCCTCTTGCCTCCTGATCTGATCAATGATGAATGTGGATTTTAGATCCCAACCAGGCATCAGCATTACACCACTATTCTATACCAGCAACCTAGCTTGTTCCACAGTGATTTGTTCACTCTCAGGATCATAGTCTTGAAGTGTTATTACAATTTCTTCATTCTTATCTGCATTTTCCTCATCTGTAGTCAACCCTTGTCTCAAGTCCCTTTGTTTTAACTTAATCAAGAAAGTTTTGAACTCTTCAGACTTTATGAATTCATCATCCTTCATGAATTCATTAGCCATCATGACCCTCTCATCCTCCTTTTCAAATAGCACCATTTGATTATCTCCTTGGCCCTTAGTTTGAGGCTCTTTCTGCAATTGCCTTTTCAATTTCCTAAAATACTTACCATGCTCAGTGATCATGGCCTTGGTCATGATTTTCCTATCTTGTACCATCTTATGCTCTTTCTTTTGTTTCTTCCTTGGTGGCTCTCTAGCCGAAGTAGTTTCTTCACCGACCTCTTCCTCTTCCTGATGCTCTTCTTTTTGTTGTTCCTCTTCCTATTATTCTTGGTGTTCTTGGTCATGTAATGCAACTGGAATTGGGGACCCTTTAGATTGTGCATCTTCAGCACTGAATTGTGGCAATTGTGCCATTAGAGTATCATAGGACTTGAGCATCTCCTCTATTCTTTGCAAGTATGGGAGATTAGGGAAAAAACCTAAGAAAGAATTGTCTGACTCCTTCCACTCAGCTTCCACCCTAAGGAAATTATTCCATTTCCTTCTCCTCTCCTAGACATCAGTTTTATTTAATTTATTCCTTACAACATCTTCATCATCAAGTGGTTCATGATCCCTAATCTTTTACCAAGGAGTCATTCTTTTTAGGGATGTTTACACAAATTTTTCTGGATCACAGAATCTGGCAATTGTTGTAGACATTCTGTATTGCTTCAAGAAGTCATTTATCATAATAAAAAACCCTTTTCCCAATGGAGAAGTCAAAACCCACCCACAACCTAGGGATAAAAGTGCCCTTCTTATGTCCCTCTAGAAATTCCTTATCTACCCAAGTGATTTTCCAAAAAAAAATTGAGAATGCAACTCTAAGAGGAACAAACTTGGGGAGGATGTGAGGGGATTGTGTACAACCATATACTCTGATGATAGTAATGTAATCAAAGAAGAAGAAATCAGCCGAATTGTGAGAGATAGGCTAGTTTGGGACATACTCCCAAGGTCTCAAAACCTTTCTAATTTCAAAAGGAATCGTGTGCCTATCTGTTCCTAACAAATTAAAAATTGGATCCACAATCCAGTTGCAAAAACCTACAAATGATGAGTTTCTGGATGAACTATCCCATAGCTGAGTTCATCTTTGCATTGGTGCATAAACACCATATTCTAAAACAAATAATTCAAGTTCTTTATCCATTGATGCTCTGTTATAATACAAAATCATGTACATCAAATGGGAGTAATTCTTGAAGGTAGGCACTGGGGCATCTAACTGTATCTCCACCAAAGCATTATGAATAGCATCAACTATGTACCCCACATAGTCATAATCAATATTAACCTCAGGGTGCTGAATATTCATAGCCATCATAAGTACATCTTGAGGCACTATGGAATCTCCATCAAAGCCTAGAACTCTACTCAAACCATACACCGTGCACTTTATATAGTGATGAAATAGGGATAAATCAAAAGGTGGCTTGATATTGTCTGGGATTTTTACCAGGTGCCTATCTACTCTAGGCATGAATTTTGGCATTTCATACTTCTTGATCAAATGTTCTCTATTGACATAGTCCGCCTGAATTTTCTTCAAATCAATATCTATGCACAATGTACTAGTGATTCCAAATACTTTTTCCACTGACCTCTTATCTATGGAAACTAGGGTCTCTTTATTTTTCTTCCTGATTACCCTAGCTACTGGGCAGTAGTTTTTGGCTAGTTCCCTAATAAGACCTATGTCAACATAGACATCAGGTATAATCAATTTCACCATATTCAAATTCCATGGATTGTAAATTGGGAGTGCTTTCATCCTATTATTCTAGAAATAATGGAATAGGGCATTACCAGTGTAATTCGGGGTGACCGGGTTTTTGCATTAGCACCATTTATCTTTCCATTCATCCCGATTTGCACTGTTTGCGTTCAAAGTCTTGGGCAACAACTCAAAAAATTCTTTGACATACTTCTTTGGTGTAACCTCCTTCTTCTCAGACCCTTGCAAGGCAGTGGGAATAATAGCTTGACTTATCTTTCTTCTTCAAATTAATATCTCAGCCAAACTAGCTCTGTTTCTCTCACATAGAATCTCAGAATGCAGAAAATGAGAATTGTACAGAATCAAATGTAATCATTCATACTTATAACCATTAAATCCTATGTCTTGTCCACTTGAATTCCAAATTATCGCACTTGCAGTGTCATGCAATCATCTCTCTATCACTAATGCTACCATTAATTCACACTATTTGATCCTTGCTAGAAAAGAGTGTACACTTTTCCCTTTTTGCACTTGTAAGCCTAAAACTAGCCACTTGTCAATTTTTCGCTGACCCACTGTACTTTAATCCTACTCAGAATAGTCCTTGCAAGTGAGCGATGTGACCTTTCACTTTACCTAGTCACGCACTCACCATCTATTTTTATCTTGGTTTACATCTTCTGTGGGTGAGCGATGACCTAATTGGTACTTCATCATCTAGCAGTCACATACTCGCTACTTCTCTACTCTTTTCTTTTATGTCTATGCAAGTGTGTGACATCATTTTTCCTTCTACAGTCACAAACTCGCTGCACAACATTTAGCTTTGTCCGAATCCTCACAAGTGAGCGAGTACACATTCATTTCTTAATCATTTCACAGTCGCACACCTGTTGGCTTCTAAATCATTGCCTTTGGAGCTAAGCGAGTGAGGGATTTTCATTTTATCATGTACTTTATCTGGTCACTCACTCATGCTACAAAACACTTCAACTTATAATATTAGCGAGTGAGCGATGACCCTTGTTCTTCATTCAGTCGTAAACTCATTGTTGAAAATTCTCTATGACTTAATCCTTTGCGGCTAAGTGAGTGTCTTTATCAAAATCTTAAAACTCTCTTATCACACACTCACTAACCCCTTTTTCTTTACTTAAATCTATGAGTGGCTGAGTGACAACTTCATTTTTTCTCCATCACACATTAGTTGGCTTGCAAACTTAACAATCTCATCGATTGCAAGTGTACGATTGCCAACATTTTTTCTTCAATCATATACTCGCGAGCCACTTTCCTTTTGTCTTCATTCATGGGCGAGTGAGCGATAACCCTTTCTTTTCCTCATCGCATACTCGCAAGATCATTTTTTTAAACTTCAAATCATCAGCGAGCGACCAAGAAGATAAATGATCTCATAATCGCCTACTCACACACCTTTTAGAACATTGAAAAATACCTCTGCGACTGAGCAACAAGCTTTCAACTAATAACTTCTGCATAACAGATCGCTTACTCACACTGCAAAACACATATGAGTTAAAACTTGAATGAGTGAGTGACCTCTAGAACCTGACTTCGTCGCACAATCACTGACTTTAAAAGACATACATGAAAACCTAATGCGGGTGTGTGACTAAACCCTTTTAAAAACATTCTCTCAGTCACAGAGCATAAAGATAACAAACATAATATTATAGCGCCCATGTGACACACAAGATTTTAAGTCATCACGGACTCGCTAGACCTTCTTTTAAATGAGTTAATCCCTCGCGAGTGAGTGATAAATAGAAAAACTTCCAAATCGCTCAGCCACAAACTTATGACCCGACTTCAAAAGTACATTGTGATTGTGCGAATAACATTTTTTAGCAACCAAACTACTCACTCACATCGCTAACATGACTTGACACAATTTTACCATGAGTGCGGGACTTACACTAAAATAAATCACTGTTCACTCGCATAGCTTGAAAACATGTTAAAAGACCAACGCGACTGAGCGACAAACATTTCAAAACAGAGCATCATTAATGAATTTTGACCTTTTAAGCACAATAAAACATAGGATTTAGAGCAGAAAATGCGAGAAAACAACCAATGCTAGGAATTTGAAAATTTTCATGGAATAGTGCTAACAAGGTGAGCTTAATTGGTTAAAAATTTTGGTCGTCATTGTGGAGAACCAAGTTTAATCACCCATAGGGACATTTAAAGTGGAATTATAAGTTTTGACTCATGGTCTTTTATTAAAAGTGGATTTTCAATTAGTGACTCATGATCTTCCATTAGTGTTTCAAAGGTGTTTCCTTGTAAACTAACTTATATTTGTCTTATTTTGATACTTGTACGAACAAGATATTTGTAATTGATATTCAGTTCAAGAAAATCAATACAAATATTTTTATATTAATTATAAATTATAAAAAATAAAAAATATTTTTAAATTTTCAAATTTAATCTATAAATAAATAATTTAAATGGTAGTTCAACAAATTAATTTATTCTAAAATAGGTCCATAGTAATTAGTACATGATTCTGATAGTTCCAAAATTTACAAGAGCTTCTTTCTTTACATCTCTAGTGTCTTCTCCATGTATAGAATGGATACATCTTTTTCTAATGATTAAAGAGCTTGAGAATGTAGGTAAAATGTGGAAGAGAAGTATTTTCTATGAGAATACATCAATTAGTCTCTCATTTTAAGTGTTTCAACCTACATGAAGTTAAGTACATTGAAGTGGGGGTCTAAAAGGTCAAATGTGATCATTGTTTTCATGAAATTAGTAAAAATTTAATGAATAGATTGACATTCCAATGCTCAACATTTGAAAATGTGATAAAAAGATAAATTCTAATTATTAGATTATAATTTTTGAACTACTATTTCCTGGGTAATTAAAATGATAAAAAAAATTGAACCCACAAAATTGGTATTATTTTTACAGAGAAATAAAATTTAATGTTTGTAATTAAAAAAATAGGTTGCAAGGTAAAGTACTAGGATGAATAATCTCCTCACACTTTTTCTTCAATAATACATTATAAGGAAGGTTGATCCACTAGGATCAAGGAGGCTTAAGCACTAAGACGATGCAAGGATTCCTTTGTTGTTAATTGAAAGATGACTATGCAAGTGAAGAATGTAAATGTAGGCCAAGAGTGAAATTTTTTTTATAAATATATATATATTCAAATAGATAACAAACTATAAAGTCAATTATGATACCAAATATAGAAATCCAAAATAGTGACTGATCTAAATCCCAAATTTTAGTCTAGGATGATAGGTACGAGGAAACCTAGAGGGTTAAGAGTGTTGCATTTATTACATGTTGGTTGTTATTGATATCAAAATTGTTGGAAGGAAATACTAATGGCAGGTTGGAGGGATGAAGTTCTGCCAATAGGTTGGAAGGATGAAGTATTGATGGAAAACTTGTTGAAATTATGTTGTATTAGTGATAAACATTTTGGTACTCTCGTTGTGCTAAGTTCAAAAGTATATAGACTAGTTCAAAAAGTGTAGATAGAAAGAATCATGGTGAAATTTCCTTTTGTGGATATTGTTGGTAAATGGATTGTTCTTTTGAATGTAACTCTAAAATACCCATAAATGTTTAAGAATAATTGAATGCAACAATTGGGAAATAGTTACTTGAAAACCTATTTTCCTTCTGAATTAGAAGGTACAGCTCCCTTATATGAATAATATTCAATGAATTTTGATATTTCCTAATCTAACAGTGGTATGCTCTTAACCCGAGAGTAGGAGAGGTAGGCCAAGCTAAGTCTAGATAGAAAATAACTCAGGCGAAGTAAATTCAATTCTAAATCTAGCCAATCTTGAGATCTTATTAATCAGATTAACTCCCAAAACTAGTGATGCATGAACAATTATTAAAAATGCAGATGCAAGACTGAAGATTAACAATGTAATGATATTGAGTCAATCTATATCATAAGGACATTCCCAAAACTTAGAATAGCAATTGATTTTCCCCTTAATCTGTTGTATCTGATCATAATACAAAATTCTGGTTCAAATACATATTACAAATCTAATTCAAAAGAAACATTTGAATTCAACAGAAAGATAAATGAAATGCAATGGAACAGTTAAAGAAATGGCATTCAGACATACATAATTGACTCAACAACAATGCTATTCTTCACACCAAAATTTAGCCGACCTTTTTATTGATTTTGGGAATAATACATATAGAGTTCCAGAACGGACCGTTACAAAAAGGAGTAACCAAAATGGTTCAACTTCCCCAACCAGAAATGATAACCAAAGGTTTATCCATTACAAAACTAACAAAAATAGAACAAGGGGGAAAATATCTATGATTCAGTTTCCTTCCCCTTATCTAATTTGGCCCTATAGGCGATTACAGCAGTGATGACTTGGATGAGCTCTTCATGCCTGTTGACATGGACATTGGTGTAATGGATGAGCCATCTAGAATTTTCTTTGGCTAGGGTCTTGATTTCTTATGTCCGATCTTTTAGTTCCTCCATAGACCTAAAGATGCATCCACTCAATTGCTAGAGCTATGGCACCTTGTCTAGATGAGTTGAAGGCTACTCCGCTAAATTGTCAAGATAATCTGTGAATGACTTCTGCATGTTGACTACTCTAACTATTGCTTTCCCTTGACCGCTGGTTTGTAATTTTGCACGAAGTCCTAAGAGAAGTTTAAAATCTTTACTTTGTTCTTCTTGTACCTTAACCTCTATTTGTTGTAGTCCGGTCTCGGCCTGAATGATCATCTCAATTTTGAACTCCATACTTTGGAGCCATTCAATCAAAGGCTCATCACCCTTTTGTAGAATCTTAGCCTTTAGGGCTTCCTTAGTATTCATCTTCACTGCCACATGCAACATGACTATGCATTCCTGGCATCTTACTCTTTCCACAGTTAGAGTCTATAAATTATTACCAATATTGCTCCTCTCTGTTTCTAGCCTTAGAAGAGCGTTACCTAGTTGTTCAATGATTTTTATGCCTTCTAACTCAAGCCTCTCAATCCACCTTTTACCAATCTTCCCATAATGTTGATCCTCTTGCAACTTAGCCAGAATGGCTTGGTTCTCAGCGGCACTGGGATCGAAGGAAGTTTGGGTACTGGGAGCACTCGCAATAGGAGGGAGGATCTATCTGATGAAGTTAGTTAGCTGGGCCACTTCCACCTTAAGCTGAATTTTGGAAGTCTTGAGATCTTCAAGCTCTTCCTCTATCACTACATTAGTGGACTTCCACCAGTCCACCTTGGTATCATGTCAAGCCAATCCCATATCGAATGACTGCAACTAAAATTTTGAGGCCACTAGATCTTTGAGTCTGCCCTCTTTTGTGGGCTTGCTACTTCCATGGTGAAATGCCCTATCTCAGGATCAAGACCCAGAGTAGACATTGTCTTCACACTCTTTTGCTTTCTTATGGTAGCCCTGGGCTAAAAGGCCCATGATAGAGTGCCTTTGCTGGGAATTTCTTCTCCCACTCTCTTCCTTTTGTGCTCCACAGTGTTTTCTATCCATGACTCTGCAATGGTAACTTTGTTGGTAGAAACCAACTCTTTGATGAACAGCTTCCTTATGAGCAGAGGACTAGCTTTAGGGCGAGAAGCAAATTGATTCACTGAAGCGGGTGAGGAGGAGATTAATTTTAAAACTTTAGTAGCCACTTGTTTCTCCCCACCCTTCTTATCTGATTATGTAGCAGAGGTACTAGGGCTATCCTCTCCTACTTCAACTATGACAGGGGATACTAGCCTTAGAGTTTCTTGGGTCGAGGTCCTGGCCGAAGTATCCACAGCAATAGCACTAGCTGACTATTTAGACTCTGTAGCTTTAAAAAGCTCCACTATAGACTTAATTTGGTCTATCGAGACTGCTTCTTCAGTGGCTTTGATGTCCAGAAAAGGACCCTCTCCACAAGTCTTCTCTAAGAGAGAAGTATTCTCAGGAGGTTCATCACCTCCTCCTGATGGTTAAATTGATCCTTTTGCAACTGTTGGGATTTTTACTGATGAAGTGGTTGCAATGCCAGAAGTTGCCTTTGCAAGAGTTCACTGAGCAGGAGAATTCCTTTCTAACCTCTTCCTTCGGCCTATAGTCCACTCAACCCATTGAACTATTCTTTTGTAAATCCCCCCATCAGAGCCTGCAAGTCACTTATTGCTTGGTCTAGCATAGGCTCTGAGCTAATAGGGGTGGAATTTATCTTTTCCAAGTATGTGTCATCGTACAGATAATTGCCATCATCTTTTATCCCTTCTACTACAATGTTAACATTGAACTTTTTGATCTATTCAATGGTTAACCAGACGTAAAACCTCTCCCTGCTCTCCAAGTCATCTTTACAATTGAACCAGTAGTCTTCAATATCAGGTACATGATGAATTTCCCAACTCATTTGTAAGACATCTCTGGCATAATTAAGTGGGTCATATTTTAGCCTTAGAATTTCATAGGTCTCCAGAGAGAACTTCTAAGAGAATGTCTTAAGAACATTTTTCCCCTCTGACCAGGACGCACAACTGTAAGATCCGATGGTCATTGGAAATTCATAGCCTTTTTTCTTTGCCTTGACACAGATCAGATTCACCTGGAGTGCTTGCCTCATCACCTTGATCATCACAATCATGTTAGTAGGGTATCTAGGAAGCTTCAAAGGAAAGTCATCAAAACCTGCAAGACGAAGATATGAGAAATATCTGAACTGAATAAAATAGCATCCAAATTGGCTTATAAAAGCCATGGCTTTAGGATAAAATATCCTTTCCAGACAACCTTGTAGCTCCCTACACAGTCTCATTGTAAAGGCTTTCATTAACTATGAGATAATCAGCATAACTATTTTTTAGTTACAAAGAAGGGAAAAACTTATAGCTTTTTACATCATTTGGAAATTCCTCTAACGTAGGAAGCCCAGACCAGATTTGAATCATAGCCAGAATATATAGAAGGATCGAAGACATATAGAATTCATTTTGGAACTTCGCCCTATTGAGGGCATTTAAGAGATTCTCACTCACCATAAGGGCCCAGTCAATGAAGTGATGTTGATAGCAGATTATTTGAACCAGGAAGAAATGTTGTTCAACAAAATTAAGAGCTTTGCTCTCACCTCTAATTATGTGAAGCAATACCAGGATATCCATGATCTATGGCTTCAAGTTTGTACTGAATAATGCTTTGGGCAACTTGCCCTTAGCGCTCTTTGGTTCTTTAAACCATGACTTCATGATCTCTCTCTTCCATACCGATCTCTTCACTGAATATTTAAAGACCACCTGACTATAAGTCATTTCAGAGTATTCCACTTGCTCTGGAATATGGAGGGAATTCTGGACAGACTCTCTATCAATAGAGAGGAGTACCGTGTTGTCAGATAGAATAATTTTCTTCGTGTTTGGGTTGTATCGAGCTATACATTCCCAGACCAATTTAGGAGCTTGAACCACTACAGGAAAACTAGTGTCTTTGACTAACCCGCTCTCCCTAAGATTTTCTATGATAGGATGCATCTACTCCACTTTTAATCTATTCTAGAAGTTCTGCATATCGAAGAAGTTTAGTGAAGTATCTGAGATTTTGTGGCAATCAGAGATAATGTCATTCATTTCGTCGAATCACACAAATCTAGAAGCCATGAGAATGTGATTCAACCTAGGGATTCAAATTTCTCTTCATGATACAGAGACGATGAGCAACTGGTCTTAACAACTTTGAATTCAAACAATTTGGTGCATAATGGTGATTCCAGTTCAAAATTTCCAACTAATTTTATACTTTTTGAATTCTTACCATTTAACGAACGAATTCCTGTGCCACACGAATGAAAAGACCTTTACATTAATGAACAAGTCCATTACAAAGTAAAATGGCTTTATTTGAATTAATTACTTTGCTTTACATGCCATTAGAAAACATCTTTTCACTTTAGTAACCGTAATGGTAACTTTCCTGAAGCGGTGGAAAATTACTTTCCCGCTTCTCCTTTGGGCAGAGAAATACTTTTGTAGTGCTCTCTATCTGAAAATCTACCAAAGGAGAATTCTGGCCTATAGGGGTGCCAAAATGGTATATGTTGATTACATTGGCCTTTTTATATGCTGGATCTCTTATGAGATGGATTTTTCTTCAAAAAAATTTCACCTCAATGGTTTGGCGGAGAATGCACTTTGCGAGTCAAAACCTACCTATAGGAGCAGCGGAGAAGCCATTTTCCACTTTTCTGCCTATAATCTAACTCCATGAATTTTCCATTCCTTGACCATTTCTTTTGTTTCCCATAGGCTTGATCTAAATGCTTGAAGCTTTCTTGTCTCTGACTTTCTCGTTTTCCATCTCTATTTGCTCTTGATACTCTTAATTTTGTCATTTGCGAAAAATGCACTCTGTAGGTGATTTTCCACCAAAGAGAAGCTAAAATTTGATTTCCCGCCAATGCTGCCACATGAAGATATGAGACCAAATATTTCATTTTTATGTGAGTTTGAGGTTAGAATCTTTCAAACCACAACCTTTACCCGATTGACAACTTAACCTACCTGATAAAAACATGATTTCACACCTAGAATTCACTTGTCTTAGGAAGGAGAAGTCAAATTAGGGAAATTTGATAAAGGCCTTCTATCCTAAGGGGATTTCTAGACTTAGACTTTGGACACACATGAAACTTCCAAGACTACTACTACACATTAAACATCCACTTTTGTCTTGAGGTATAATGACCAAAAGTGGGGCAACAGTTGGCTCTGTCTGGGGACTTGGACATTCACATGTCCAAGCAAGGAACTCAAATCTCTTGTTTCGCAAAGTTCAACAAAAGGCGGCTCACAAAAAAACTAAAGAAAGACACAGGAAGGAAAGTAGAAAGGAAACCTAACTAGGAAAATAAAAACAAGAACTAAATGTAACTATTGTACAATATAGGGGTTACCTTCTTTCAATTTAGATCTGATAGAGCTTCAAATCCTGACCATTATATGTTAGGGGTAGTGCTTCACCATCTAGATAAGTCAATTTGAAAGAATTTTTATCAAACGCTTGATGGATTTTGAAAGGTCCTTTCCATAGTGTTTCGAATTTCCCATGCATGCCTTTGGGTGCCCTGCTCTTGTCCCATAATAGCACCATGTCTCCCTCCATAAATTTCTAGGGTCTACTCTTTTTATAAAATAGGTTCTTCACACGCATCTGGTGCCGCGTGATATGATCAACCATTTTCTCCCTTTCTTCTTCCAATTTTCTCAAGTATAGGATCCTCTTCTCCAAACCATCTTCATATATGCCATCTTCTACTACTGTCCTTAGTTTGCAAGTTGCTAATTCCAATGCCAATGGGAGACTAGCTTCTACTCTATAGACAAGTTCAAAAGGAGATATGCCAATGGCTCTTTTAGGGGTCACTCTATGCACCCATAGGGCTTCATAGATTTTTTTATGCCATCTTTGGTTTTCTGCCATGAGCTTTTTCATGATATTCACCAAATTTTTGTTGCTAGACTCCGCTTGGCCATTCCCTTGAGGAAAATAATCATAAGAATGGCTAATCATGATGCTGTACTTTGAAAAAAATTTAGTAATTTCTTGAAAAGAAAAGTATGTGGGATTATCTAGAACCAACTTAATAGGCACAACAAATCTTACCAGAATATTTTCTTTGATAAACTCACATACTACCTCTAAAGTAGTCCTTTTGGTTGCCTTGGCTTCCACACACTTCATGAAGTAGTCAGTTGTAGTAATTATGTAAGTATGACTTGCGCTAGACGTAGGGCTTATAGGACCAATAACATCAAGTCCCCACTACTAGAATGGCCCTTCAATTATCACTGGTCTTAGGGGTAGTGCTACTAACTGTGGCTTCTCAGTAAACATCTTGCATTTTTCGCATCTTGCCACCCATTGGAATCCATCTTTAAACATTCTCGGCCTGTAATAACACTGTCTCAAAATCTTGAATACACTGACTGATGAGAAGTGTCCTCTGCAGGCTTCATCATGAAAAACCTTTAACAGCTTCTCTTTCTATTGTTTGTCGACACATCGGAGGAATGTTCCATCTATAGATCTCTTATATAGTATATCCTTCCAGATTACATATTTAGAAGCCCTCAGTTTTAGGTCTCTCCTTTGCTTTGAAGTTAATCCTTCAGAACATTCACCATAGGTCAAGAAATACACAATGTTTTCAAACCATGGGTCTTGCATACTTACCGCCAAAACCAACTGTGTAGCTTTTGGGTCTTTGTCTGCTTGATTTTCTGCCATTGCCTTACACAAGGTGTTCCCTCTTACCAACTTGGTGGGCTTGATCTCTATGTTTTATTCTTGGGTTTTAGCTACCCATGCTCCTTGGTTGTTACACCCCACATCTGGTTGAGTCAAAATACTCTTTACTACAACATCAGGCACATACACAAGAGAGTGGGAATGTAGGATATAAAACCTGAAATTCTTAAGATCCTTTACCACTGCAAAAGCGTGCTTTTCAATCTGAGAATATCTCAACTCATGATTTTTTAGAGGTGTGCTCATAAAAGCGATGGGGGCTTGAATTCCCTCTTCAGTTTCTTGCATTAGGATGGCTGACAGAGTATGTTCAGAAGAATAATAGTAGATTACAAAATCTTTCTTGTAATCTGGGTGACATAACACTAGAGTGTTAGATATGGCATTCTTGATTCTTTTGAAAGCTTGCTTACCATGGTCACTCCATTTGAAATTCACATTTCCCTTCATCATATCAATAGTGTGTTTAGTAATTTCAGAGAAATGAGGGACAAATCTCCTGAGGAAGTTGACTTGAGTAAAAAATGCCTTCGCTCTAGTTTTGTTCACCGGTAAACGTAGTTGCTAAATAGCTCTCACCCTTTCTAGATCGATCCTTATACCTTCTTGGGAGACAATGTGACCCAATTGTTTCCCTTTAGTTACCCAAAACACTGATTTCTTGGGATTCAATTAAATCCCATCCTCCTGGCACCTTTGCAATACTTTCCTTAGATCATTTATATGATCTACTCTCTTTTTAGAGAACATGGTAAGATCATCCAAATACATACCAATGATTTTGTTCTTCATATTACTTAAAGAAAGATCCATACCTCTCTGAAAAGTAGCTCCAGAATTGATCAACCCGAACGGCATCCTGTGATATGCGAAGGTCCCCCACGGAGTAGTGAAAGCCATTTTATGCTGATCTTCTTTCTCAACTTCTATCTGATTATACCCTAAGAAGGTATCTAACATAAACATCATTTCAGCTCCATCCACAATCTGTACAAAGTGATTCATGTTGGGAAGGGCATAGTTGTCTTTCAAAGAAGATTGATTTAGATTTCTGAAGTCTACAAAGATCCTTATTTCTCTGTTCTTCTTCCTCATAGGCACTATGTTTGCAACCCAAGTAGAGTGATGGATGAGGTATATGTTCTTTTCTTTGAACATTTTATCAACTTCCCTGAATATGGCATCAGCAACTTTGGGGTTGTAGTTCCTTTGCTTCTACCTGAACAGGGTAGCCTCAGGTTTTAAAGGAATCTGGTGTTTGAATTTCCCGTTCATAAAACTTTTCAAATCTTCATAGCTCCAGGTGAAAACATCTAAGTATTTTAGAAAAAGCTTCCTAGCCTCATTTCTTTCTTCTTCAATACAACACTTCCCGATATTGATTATCTTGGGGTCTTTTTCAGTTCCAATATTCATTCCTTCATATTCACCAGTGGTAGTCCCTCTTTCGATTCTTTTCTTCTTCACAAAAGTGTCAAGTCTATTGAAGACCTTTTCAAGAGTGACCAAATGGGGCAAGATGATATTACCTTGCAATTGAATAACATCCAACTTATCTTTCTTCAGCTTGTCTTGGCAGTTTCCTTTACGGTGGCCACAAACATCTTTATGGAGGTCACCACCATTCTCTAGAAATAGAAGGAGATTCTTATCATCTTCAAAAACTTGCCAATCTTCCATGTTTTCGGGCACCGATGGTCGATATATAACCTCCACTTGGTTTTTATTATCTTTGAATTCTGGGTGAGGAAGTAGTAATGAAGCTGAGATAGCCAAAGAGTCCACTTTGGAATTCAACTCTCTTGGCACGAATTCGATAAAAAAAGCATCCAATGCTTCCATTTCATCCCATACTCTGTTTCCTTAGTTCTTCAACCTGTGGTTCTTTACAGAATATTGATTCTTGACTTGACATACAATTAGCTCAGCATCACCACGAGCTCTCAAAATTTTCACACCTCTTTCTTTGGTAGCGATAATTCCTAACAGAAGGGCTTCATACTCAGTAGTGTTGTTGTTGTTTCTGAACTCTAATTTGTAAGCCAGGGCTCACATACTCCGTCTGGTGACATCAAAACTGTTGGAATAATGATACATTTGGCATCAGTGAATGCACTTAGTGAAAACACTTATTCAGTTTTGAATGCTTACCGAGCTCATCACGCAGCCCACAGCCTATACCGAGCATTCAGTAAAGCTCACTGATCAAACAGTTCAAACCGAGCAGTAAGGCAGTCACCGAGCATATGAGAAAAATAGCAGTTACCGAGCAGACGGTAGTCACCGAGTCACCAGAGGTTACCGAGTGACAATGTATCTACCGAGTCACCGTAGCTACCGAGTTCCAAGCTACACTTCGGGACTAGTATGGACCGAGCCTCTACTCTTACCGAGAGCATGACGATGCCGATTACTGTAGTGGATGCCGAGTATCAAAAGTTCACTGAGCCAGCTTGAGGAACTGAGCTTCTACCGACTCAGTAATATTTTGTTCACCTATGTAAGGCCGACTTAGAAATAAGTTTATGTTATTAATTTGTATGAGGCCGACCTTATGACATGTAAATTGTAA
>MU227532.1:290995-330022 GCA_018584345.1 Thuja plicata | reverse complement strand
GCTCTGCTAAAGCTCTTGGGAGGTAGCCACTCTAGAAGAATCACATTAATTTCTCTTACACCCAAGATCCATAAAGGCGAGGGGAGAGGATACGTTCATGTAGTTCTTGGGATTAACAATCTAAAAGCCACTTCAATCACGTAAAGCAATGATTCATTTTAAGCACCAACCAAAGTGTGTTTTAACTACTGAAAATAGATAAAGGAAATTGTGAAAACAAGAAAGGTCTTCAACAAACATCTTGCAATGAGACCCATTAGTAGTTTGAAATTCCTTTCTTCATATCAACATCCTGAAATAAACATGTCAGAAGTTTGTAATGGCTTTTCTTTGTCTCAGCGTCCTGCAAACCACTATTATGCTGTTTCAGAAGATAAAATCAGAGAAACACAGATGTCAGAAACAACAGGTGGTTAGAAAACTGAGGTAAAATATATCAAATTTTAAAACTCTGGTCTGGAATTTCGCGCGACAGAGAATGTCAGTTCGCGTGAAAAAGTTTTCTAAGCCACGCGAAGAACTAGAAAGTTCGCGCGATACGCTAAGAAAGTTCGCGTGAAATTAAAACAGAGATTGTACGGAGTATGGACAGAATGCATAAAAAATGAAAATTTTGAAATGAAATGAGGCCAGATAGAAAATATACCTGCCCCACGGTGGGCACCAAAAATGTATGTGTTAATTTTGGCCTTCTCGATCAACCACACACTTTAACATAGTCCTTCTTCACCAGGTGCAAACAAGACTGAATATGAGTTATTCATCCTGCCTGTCTGGGTGATTCGACCTATTGCCTTCTATCTAGATGGGGTTTTGAAATTTTTCTCTCAGGATGAGGGCCTCACAACTATGAACCATCTAAGAATGAAGGATTTAATCATGATAACAATGCAATGCAAAGATTATCCTAATGAATTGGAATATGAGATACTAAACTAAGATATGATTTCAATGCCATTTAGTCTAGAAATTAAAAACTATCTATTTGCAATATGAAATTACTCTATATGATATTAGCAAAAAATGAGACAACAATTCAGTATTCTAACAATGCAATTTTCTCTAATAATTTCAGGGGGTTTGAATGAAGAAAGAGGGTTCTTTTATAAAYCCTCAGAAGATCAGAATAGAAACTTTCCTKTTTTGAAATAAAACAACTAGAAAARCCAATTAAAAATAGAAAGYTTTATTGAAAAGAATTCAATAAATTGTTTTCTTTCTATTTTAAYTGTTTTCTTTCTTTGATTTAATATTGTTTTATTTGAATTAAATTGTTTTATTTCTCTTTAAAGCACAATTAATTCAAAGTTTCCATTTCTGAATAGAAGAAAGCTTTTTGAGAGAATATCCAATTAATTAAATAAATATGACCTCATAATTACTTTTTCTAAATTATCTGAATATTAAATTCAATTATTGAAGATGAGGATATTTATTTAATAATTAAATATTATTTAATTCCTTTTTCATGTGTCTCAGCTAAAGAGGGTGAATTTAATTTAATTAAAGTGCTAGGGCTTTATTAATTAAATTAATTCGATCATAGGGTTTGTTTAGCCAAATAGATATTTAGGAATTAAATATGATGTATGATTAATACAGATTTAGGATTTTCTGCATTTGACACTCAGGTCGAGTAGAGTCAGTGAAAACTCAGAATTTGCCTAGTACAATAGGACTTTAATGATTTAGAAGAATGAAAAATGCAACAAAATTGGTTAGGGTTGCAAGCTGCCAATTTTGGGGTGTTACAGAATGGACCGTTACAAAAAGAAGTAACCAAAACGGTTCAACTTCCCCAACCAAAAATAATAACCAAAGGTTTATCCATTATAAAACTAACAAAAATAGAACAAGGGGGAAAATATCTATGATTCAGTTTCCTTCCCCTTATCTAATTTGGCCCTATAGGTGATTACAGCGGTGATGACTTGGATGAGCTCTTCATGCCTGTTGACATGGACATTGGTGTAATGGACGAGCCATCTAGAATTTTCTTTGTCTAGGGTCTTGATTTCTTATGTCCGATCTTTCAGTTCCTCCATAGACCTAAAGATGCATCCACTCAATTGCTAGAGCTCTGACACCTTGTCTAGATGAGTTGAAGACTACTCGGCTAAATTGTCAAGATAATATGTGAATGACTTCTGCATGTTGACTACTCCAACTATTGCTTTTCCTTGACCACTGATTTGTGATTTTGCATGAATTCCTAAGAGAAGTTTAAAATCTTTACTTTGTTCTTCTTGGACCTTAATCTCTGTTTGTTGTAGTTTGGTCTCGGCCTGAATGATCATCTCAATTTTGAACACTAGACTTTGGAGGCATCTGATCAGAGGCTCATCACCCTTTTGTAGAATCTTAGCCTTTAGGGCTTCGTTAGTCTTCATCTTCACTGCCACATGCAACATGACTATGCATTCCTGGCATCTTACTCTTTCCGCAGTGAGTGTCTCTAAATTCTTACCAATATTGCTCCTCCCTTTTTCTAGCCTTAGAAGAGTGTTACCTAACTATTCAATGATTTTTAGGCCTTCTGACTTGAGCCTCTCGATCCACCTTTTACCAATCTACCCATAATGTTGATCCTCTTGCAACGTAGCTAGAATGGCTTGGTTCTCAGCAGCACTGGGATCGAAATAAGTTTGGGTACTAGGAGCACTCGCAATAGGAGTGAGGAGCTATTTGCTGAAGTCAATTAGCTGGGCCACTTCCTCTTTAAGCTGAATTTTGGAAGTCTTGAGATCTTCAAGCTCTTCCTCTATCACTACATTAGTGGACTTCTACCATTCCACCTTGGTATCATGTCAAGCCAATCCCATATCGAATGGCTGCAACTGAAAGTCTGAGGCCGCTAGATCTTTGAGTCTACCCTCTTTTGTGGGCTTGGCTACTTCCATGGTGAAATTCCCTATCTTAGGATCATGACCCAGAGTATACATTACCTTCACACTCTTCTACTTGCTTGTGGTAGCCTTGGGCTGAAAGGCCTATGATAGAGTGTCTTTGCTGGGAATTTCTTCTCTCACTCTCTTCCTTTTTTTCTCTAGAGTGTTTTCTATCCATGACTCTGCACTGGTAACTTTATTCGTAGAAACAAACTCTTCGATGAACATCTTCCTTATGAGTGGAGGAGTAGCTTTAGGGCAGGAAGTGAATGGATTCAGTAAAGTGGGTACAGAGGAGATTAATTTTACAACTTGAGCAATCTCCTGTTGCTCCCCACCCTTCTTATTTGATTCTATAGCAGAGGTACTAGGGCTATCCTCTCCTACTTCAACTATGACACGGGATACCTACCTTGGATTTTCTTGGGTCGAGGTCCCGACTGAAGTATCCATAGCAATAGCACTAGCCAGCTGTTCAAACTCTGTAGCTTTAGAAAGCTCGGCTGTAGACTTAATTTGGTCTGTCAAGACTTCTTCTTCAGTGGCTCTGATGTCTGGAAGAGGACCCTCTCCATAGGTCTTCTCTAAGACAGAAGTCTTCTCAAGAGGTTCATCACCTCATCCTGACGGTTGAATTCATCCTTTTTCAAGTATTGGGATTGTTACTGATGAAGTGGTTGCAACGCTAGAAGTCACCTTTTCCAGAGTTCATTGAGCGGGAGGCTTCATTTCTGACCTCTTCCTTTGGCCTACAGTCCACTTAACCCGTAGAACTATTCGTTTGTAAATCCCCCCCATCAGATCTTGCAAGTCACTTACTACTTGATCTAGCATAGGCTCTGAGCTGATAGTGGTGGACTTTATCTTCTCCAAGTATGTGTCATCGTATAGATGATTGCCATCATCTTCTAGCCCTTCTACTGTAATGTTAACATTGAACTTTTTGATCTGTTCAATGGTTAACCGGGTGTAGAACCTCTCCCTACTCTCCAAGTCATCTTTACAATTGGCCCAGTAGTCTTCAATATCAGGTACATGATGAATTTCCTAACTCATTTGTAATACATCTCTAGCATAATTAACTGGGTCATATTGTAGCGTTAAAATGTCATAGGTCTCCAGAGAGAACTTCTTCGAGAATGCCTTAAGAATATTTTTCACCTCCTACTGGGACGCACAACTATAAGCTCTAATGGTCATTTGGAATTCGTAGGATTTCTTCTTTGCCTCGGCATAGATCAGATTCACCTGGAGTGCTTTCCTCATCACCTTGATCAGCATGATCATGTCAGTAGGGTATCTGGGTAGCTTCAAAGGAAAGTCATCAAAACCTGCAAGACGAAGATATGAGAAATCTCTAAACTAAATAAAATAGCATCCAAATTGTCTTATAAAAGCCATGGCTTTAGGAAAAAATCTCCTTTTTGGACAATCTTGTATCTCCCTGCACAGTCTCATTGTAAAGGCTTCATTAACTATGAGATAATCAGCATAACTATTTTTTAGTTGCAAAGAAGGGAAAAACTCATAGCTTTTTACATCATCTAGGAATTCCTCTAACCTAGGAAGCCTAGGCCAGATTTGAATCATAACTAGAATATACAGAAGGACCAAAGACATATAGAATTCATTCTGGAACTTGGCCCTATTGAGGGCGTCTGAAATATTCTCACTCACCATAAGGGCCTAGTCAATGAAGTGATGTTGAGAGAAGATTATCTAAACCAGGAAGAAACACTATTCAACAAAATTAAGAGCTTCACTCTCACCTCTAATCCTGTGAAGCAATACCAAGATATCCATGATCTCTGGACTCAGGTTTGCGCTGAATAATGTTTTGGGCAACTTTCCCTTAGCGCTCTTTGGTTCTGTAAACCATGACTTCATGATCTCTCTCTTGCATACTGGTCTCTTCGCTGAATATTTAGAAACCACCTGACTATAAGTCATTTCAGAGTATTCTGCTTGCTCTGGAATACAAAGGGAATTCTAGATAGACTCTCTATCAATATAGAGGAGTACTGTGTTGTTAGGTAGAAGAATTTGCTTGGTGTCTGGGTTGTATTGACCTATACATTCCCAGACCAATTCAAGAGCTTGAACCGCTATAGGAAAACTGGAAGCTTTGACTAACCTACTCTCCTTAAGCTTTTCTATTATAGGATGCATCTGCTCCACTTTCAATCTATTCTTGAAGTTCTTCATATCGAAGAAGTTTAGTGAAGTATCTGAGATTTTGTGGCAATAAGAGATAATGTCGTTCATTCCATCGAATCCCACAAATCTAGAAGCTATGAGAATCTGATTCAACCTAGGGATTTGAATTTATTTTTAGGATATAGAGATGATAAGCAACTGGTCTTATCGACTTTGAATTCAAACAATTTGGTGAACAATGGTGATTCCAGTTCAAAATCTCCAACTGATTTTATACTTTTTGAATTCTTACCATTTAACGACCGACTTCCCACACCACACAAATGAAAAGACCTCTACATTAATGAACAAGTCCGTTACAAAGGAAAATGGATTTATTTGAATTAATTACTTTTCTTTACATGCCATTAGAAAACATATTTTCACTTTAGTAATTGTAACGGTAACTTTCTTGAAGTGGCATAAAATTACTTTCCTGCTTCTCCTTTGGGCGGAGAAATACTTTTGTAGTGCTCTCTGTCTGAAAATCCACCAAAGGAGAATTCTGGCCTATAGGGGTACCAAAATGGTATATTGTGATTCCATTGGCCTTTTTATATGCAGGATCTCTTATGAGATGAATTTTTCTTCAAAATTCTTTCACCTCAATGGTTTGGCAGAGAACGCACTTCACAAGTCGAAACCTGCCTGTAGGAGCAGTGGAGAAGCCATTTTCCACTTTTCCACCTATAACCTAACTCCATGAATTTTCCGTTCCTTGACCATTTCTTTTGTTTCCCATAGGCTTGATCTAAATGCTTGAAGCTTTCTTGTCTCTGACTTTCTCATTTTCCATCTCTATTTGCTCCTGATATTCTTAAGTCTGTCATTTGCAGAAAACGCACTTCGTAGGTGATTTTCCACCAAAGAGAAGCTAAAATTTGATTTCTTGCCAATGCTATAACATGAAGATATGAGACCAAATATTTCATCTGTATGTGAGTTTGAGGTTAGAATCTTTCAAACCACAGCCTTTACCAGATTGGGAACTTAACCTACCCAATAAAAACATGATTTCAGACCTAGAACTCACCTGGCTTAGGAAGGAGAAGTCAAATTAGGGAAATCCAATAAAGGCCTTCTATCCTAAGGGGATTTCTAGACTTAGACTCTGGACTCACATGAAACTTCCAAGACTAATACTACACATTAAACATCCAATTTTGTCTTGAGGTATAACGACCAAAAGTGGGGCA
The DNA here is from genome assembly GCA_018584345.1 of Thuja plicata. NCBI lineage: Eukaryota > Viridiplantae > Streptophyta > Pinopsida > Cupressales > Cupressaceae > Thuja > Thuja plicata. The sequence goes on along the minus strand of MU227532.1, from coordinate 323,742 downwards.
ACAACTGCTTTTGTTCAGGGATTTGGACATTCACATGTCCAAGCAAGGAAATCAAATCTCTAGTACTTTTGCAAAGTTCAACAAAAGGTGGCTCACAACAATACTAAAGAAAGACATAGAAAGGAAAGCAGAAAGGAAACTTAACTAGGAAAATAAAAATAGGAACTAAACTTAACTATTTTACAATACAGGGGTTACCTGCTTTCAATTCATATCTGATAGAGCTTCAAATCTTGACCATTATACGTCAGGGGTAGTGCTTCACCATATGGATAAGTGAATTTGAAATAATTTTTATCAAACACCTAATGGATTTTGAAAGGTTCTTTCCACAGTGTTTTGAATTTCCCATGCATGCCTTTGGGTGCCCTACACTTGTCCCACAATAGCACCATGTCTCCCTCCATAAATTTTTGGGGTCTACTCTTTTTATCAAATAGGTTCTTCACATGCATCTGGTGCCACGTATTATGATCAACTATTTTCTCCCTTTCTTCTTCCAATTTTCTCAATTATAGGATCCTCTTCTCCAAACCATCTTCATATATGCCATCTTCTACTACTATCCTCAGTTTGCAAGTTGCTAATTCCAATGGAAATGGGAGACTAGCTTCTACCCCATAGATGAGTTCAAAAGGAGATATGCCAATGGCTCTTTTGGGGGTCATTCTATCCGCCCAGAGGGCTTCATAGATTTTTTTATGCCAACTTCTTTGGTTTTCTGCCACAAGATTTTTCATGATATTCACCAAAATTTTGTTGCTAGACTCCGCTTGGTCATTCCCTTGAGGAAAATAAACAGAAGAATGATTGATCATGATGTCGTACTCAAAACAAAATTTAATAATTTCTTGAGAAGAAAATTATATGGCATTATCCATAACCAACTTAATAGGCACACCAAATCTTACCCAAATAATTTCTTTGATAAACTCACATACTACCTCTGAAGTAGTCCTTTTGGTTGCCTTGGCTTCCACCCACTTTGTGAAGTAGTTAGTTGTAGTAATTATGTAAGTATGACCTATGCTAAACGTAGGGCTTATAGGATTGATAAAATCAAGTCCCCACTGCTGGAATGATCCTTCAATTATCACTGGTTTGAGGGGTAGCACTGCTAACTGTGGCTTCCCAGTAAACATCTTGCATTTTTCACATCTTGCCACCCACTGGTATGCATCTTTAAACATTCATGGCCAGTAATAACACTGTCTCAAAATCTTGAATGCAGTGATTGATGAGAATTTTCCTCCACAGGCTTCATTATGAAAAACCTTTAACAGCTTCTCTTGCTATTTTTTTTCGACACAGCGGAGGAATGTTCCATCTATAGATCTCTTATATTGTCTATCCTCCCAGATTACATATTTAGAAGCCTTCAGTTTTAGGTCTCTCCTTTTCTTTGAAGTTAATCCTTAAGGACATTCACCACAGGTCAAGAAATACACAATGTTTTCAAACCATGGGTCTTGCATACTTACAGCCAAAACCAACTGTGTAGCTTTTGGGTCTTTGTCCACTTGATTTTTTGTAATTTCCTTGCACAAGTTGTTCCCTCTTACCAACTTGGTGGGCTTGATCTCTATGTTGTATTCTTGGGTTTTAGCTACCCATGCTCCTTATTTGTTACACCCCACATCTTGTTGAGTCAAAATAATCTTTACTGCAACATCAGGCACATACATAAGAGAGTAGGAATGTAGGATATAAAACCCTAAATTCTTAAGAGCCTTTACCACCGCAAAAGTGTGCTTTTCAGTTTGAGAATATTTCAACTCATGATTTTTTAGAGGTGTGCTCATAAAAGTGATGGGGGCTTGAATTCCCTCTTCATTTTCTTGCATTAGGATGGTTGACAGAGTATGTTCAGAAGAATAATAGTAGATTACAAAATATTTCTTGTAATCTGGCTGACATAACATTGGGGCGTTAGCTATAGCATTCTTGATTCTTTTGACAACTTTCTTACCAGGGTCACTCCATTTGAAATTCACATTTCCCTTAATCATATCAAAAATGTGCTTAATAATTTTAGAGAAATCAGGGATGAATCTCCTGAGGAAGTTGACTAAACCAAAAAATGACTTCACTCGAGTTTTGTTCATCGGTAAACTCAGTTGCTGAATAGCTCTCACCCTTTCTAGATCAATCCTTATACCTTCTTGGGAGACAATGTGACCCAATAGTTTCCCTTCAGTTATGCAAAACACTAATTTCTTGGGATTCAATGAAATCCTATCCTCCCGACACCTTTGCAATACTTTCCTTAGATAATTTATATCATCTACTCTCTTTTTAGAGAACACAGTAAGATCATCCAAATACATACCAATGATTTTGTTCTTCATATTGCTAAAATAAAGATCCATACCTCTCTAAAAATTAGCTCTGGCATTGATCAACCTGAACGGCATCCTGTGATATGCAAAGGTCCCCCATGGAGTAGTGAAAGCCATTTTATGCTGATCTACCTTCTCAACTTCTATTTGATTATACCCTGAGAAGTCATCTAACATAGACATCATTTAGGCTCTAGCCACAATCTGTAAGAGGTGATCCCTATTGGGAAAGGCGTAGTTGTCTTTCAAAGAAGATTGATTTAGATTTATGAAATCTACATAGATCCTTATTTCTCTTTTCTTCTTCCTCACAGGCACTATGTTTGCAACCCAAGTAGAGTGATGGATGGGGTATATGATCTTTGCTTTGAGAATTTTATCAACTTCCCTAAATATGGCATCAACAACTTTGGGGTTGTTGTTCCTTTGCTTCTGCCTCAACGGGGTAGCCTCGGGTTTTAAAGGAATCTGGTGTTTGAATTTCCTGTTCATAAAACTTTTCAAATCTTCATAGCTCCAGGAAAAAACATCTCAATATTCTAGAAAAAGCTTCTTGGCCTCATTTCTATCTTCTTCAATACAACACTTCCCGATATTGATTATCTTGGGGTGTTTTTCAGTTCCAATATTCATTCCTTCATATTCACCAGTGGTAGGCCCTCTTTTGATTCTTTTCTTCTTCACAAAAGTGTCATGTCTATTGTATAGCTTTTCAAGAGTGACCAAATGGACCGGGATGATATTACCTTACAATTGAATAACATCTAACTTATCTTTCTTCAGCTCATCTTGGCACTTTCCTTTACGGTTGCCACGAACATCTTTATGGAAGTCACCACCGTTCTCTAGAAAGAGAAGGAGATTATTATCATCTTCAAAAAATTTCCAATCTTCCATGTTATCGGGCACAAATGGTCAATATATACCCTCCACTTGGTATTTTTTGTCTTTGAATTTTGGGTGAGGAAGTAGTAATGAAGCTGAGACAGCAAAAGATTCTGCTTTGGAATTCAACTCTCTTGGCACAGATTCGATAAAAAAAGCATCCAATGCTTCTATTTCCTCCCATACTCTATTTATGTAGTTCTTCAATGTGTGGTTCTTTACAAAGTATTGATTCTTGACTTGATGTACAATTAGCTCAGCATCACCGCGAGCTCTTAGAATTTTCACACCTATTTCTTTGGCAGCTATAATTCCTAATAGAAGGGCTTCATACTCGACAGTGTTTTTGGTGTTTCCAAACTCTAATTTGTAATCCAAGGGCTCACATACTCCATCTAGTGACATCAAAACCATGCCTACAACAGATCTTGACAATGCACAACTGTCATCAAATTCAAGAGTCCATATCTGTGGTGGTATTTCTTTGGCATAAAATTGATTTTCCTCTTTGACGGTTATCCTTTCTTTCTCAGGATCATCTGTGAACAACATATAATTGCCAAACTCCAATTCTTGATACAAGATTTGAGCTTTAGGGTCATCAGATTTCAACACTATAAACTTAGCCTTCTCTTTGAGAACTAGTTTAATCTTTTTATTACCTACTGGGATTAAGGCTTGGCACAAATCCAGCTTTATCTCCCCTCCAAGGTCTCTGCAAAAACTCCTGCTTAACAACAACCCATAGCTGCTAAGGCCACTTGAGCATCCTTAATTTGGCCAACCACGGGTACTTTCTTGGAATCCATGGAGTAACACCTACCATGGGCTTTAGTGAGATTAAGTCCTAAGGCTTTGGCCATAGTTGATGGCATTACATTATCTCAGGCTCCGGAGTCTATTATATAATTGCTTAACCTGCAACCATTAATATATAAAGACACATGGAATGGGTCAGGATTTTGGCCTGGGAAGGTGGCTAAAATGGATGACTCCCTTTGTTCAACTCAGTCTGCAAATAAAGACTCATTCTCTATAGTAGTCATGACATTTTGATTTAACTCTTAGCTCCCTCCTTTACAATAATCTACTAGCTTTTGTAGCTCAACAAGATTAGACTTAAGATAGTCTATGGGAGAAATCTAAATTTTGGAATCTCTATAGAATTGAATAATGTCAAAAGATTTTTGTTCCTTACCTAGTTGCGGAATCCTCAGACCTTGATTGGGCTCCTTTGAGTTGAAAGTAGATGCCTCATTATTTTTAGGTGGTGATGAGCCAGGGCTTTTATCCTTTTGACTCTGGGTCAAGACTATATAAGAAGTCCCATCTATGGTAGCATAACATGTTTCTTCTTTCTCTAAATCTGATTCATACTCTAAATATAATTTTTTAGAGTCGCCATGTGAGTATAAATCTAGTTCACATCTAGACACTCCAGCATTCCACTCGTCGGTCTGGTGCATTTTCCAAGCACGAGCTACATCAGGGCAACTTTACCCATCATGATCAATGGTTAAGTAGAAGGGACACATGTTTCCTCTTTTAGGAGGAGCCTCTATAGCTAGTCTCTATGGTGGAGTAGTTAATTGTAACATTTTTCCTTCCACATTACTCCTATCATTATGCCTTCCAAGCTGCTCCTGAAATTTTCGCTGGTAGGGATTATTGAATCTGGGAAGTTGACTCTTGAAGGTAGTGAATTCATTATACAATTTTTGGATCATCTCATCAGATGACGTAGTATTGCTACTAATGGCCCTAGACTATATCTCTCTTTTCCACTTCCTAGATGAGATTATGTGGTCCTCGATTTCTATAGCAGTTCTCTGTGTGGCATCCAAATTTGCAAGGTTCATTCTCCTTAAATCATAATTAATGTCTGGTGGCATAGCACTTATGAAGAAAGTTTTCAAATTTCCCATCGTAGGCCTTTCAGCCGCTGGGATGTGATTTACAAACTTGTTAAATTTAGCTATAAAATCCCTCATGCTGATTGATAGCTCTTTCTTGATAGAAGTCAATTGAGTCAATAGGGCATGCTCATCTTCCACAGTCTTGAACCTTCTTTCAAAGGTGACCCTCATAGTAGCCCAATTGGTAATAGAAGAATAAGGTAAATGATGAAACCAATCAGCGGTGCCTTCGACAAGAGTCTCAATGAATAGTCTGACAGACACATCTTCTTCTCGAACTGCTAGGATGTTGACTAAAGTGAAGAATGCGGCAATATGCTCGTCTATAGATACTTTACTGTCTACTAAAAATTTGGGAAAGTTCTTTCTAGAGCCTGTAGGGAGAGGCTTATATGTTGCTAGTTGTAGAAGCCCGACTGTAGTGGCCCAAGGGAGTGCCATAGCTACTTGGGGTAATTAAGGTGTTAGATTGAGAATAGGAGGTGAAACTACTCCGCGCAATGTCAACACTTGGCTAGTGGTGGATAGCTGGGTGGTTTATTTAGGAGGTGAAGAAGGTCTTCTCTGGCACTTTCTAGTTCTGTTTCCCCAATGGGGTACTTCTAAAAGAGCAAAATTAATATCTGCAAGTCTCTCGAAGATTGGGTCTGTGCTACCTTCTTTCCTGGTACTTCTGAGAAATCTTTTAGGTTCTTGATTTTTTCCTAGTGCTATGACCTAACTTCACACTCTGCCCTTCTTATATTTATTCTCTGTATGGATCTCTCAAGTGCTTCTGCTCTAGCTTCTTCCAGTTGTAGCACTTGACTAGTGCTTCTATAGTGTTCGGTGCTTCTTTTGTATCTCCAGACAAAAGTATTTAATGAGGAAATGAGATCCTCTTGATCATCTTGGAATCCAAGATTAGGTTCAAGCACAAGGATTATATTTTCATGGGGAAGCACCATCTTTCCTCATTATATGCTTCTGGTATAACGACTGTTTGTCTCCCCAGTAGAGTCACCAAAAATCTGTTGGTAAACGGATTGTTCTTTTGAATGTAACTCTAAAATATCCATAAATGTTTATGAACAATAGAATACAACAGTTGGGAAATAGTTACTTGAAAACCTATTTTCCCTCTAAAATAGAAGGTACAGCTCCCTTATATGAATAATATTTAATCAATTTTGATCTTTCTTAATCTAACAGAGGTATGCTCTTAACTCGAGAGCAGGAGAGGTAGGCCAAGCTAAGTCTAGACAGAAAATAGCTCAGGTGAAGTAAATACAATTCTAAATTTCGCCAATCCTAAGATCTTAACAATCAGATTAACTCCAAAACTGGCGATGCATGAACAATTATTAAAAATGTAGATGCAAGATTGAAGATTAACAATGTAATGATATTGAGTCAATCTATATCGTAAGGACATTCCCAAAACTTAGGATAGCAACTGATTTTCCCCTTAATCTGTTGTATCTGATCATAATATAGAATTCTGGTTCGAATACAGATTACAAATCTAATTCAAAAGAAATGTTTGAATTCAATAGAAAGATAAATGAAATGCAACGGAATAGTTAAATAAATGGCATTCAGACATACACAATTGACTCAACAACAATGCTATTCTTCACACCAAAATTTAGCTGACCTTTGTATTGATTTTGGGAATAATACATATACAGTTCCAGAATGGACCATTACAAAAAGGAGTAACTAAAACAGTTCAACTTCCCCAGCCAGAAATGATAACCAAAGGTTTGTCCATTACAAAACTAAAAAAAATAGAACAAGGGGTAAAATATCTATGATTTAGTTTCCTTCCCCTTATCTAATTTGGCCCTATAGGCAATTACAACAGTGATGACTTGGATGAGCTCTTTATGCCTGTTGACATGGACATTGGTGTAATGGATAAGCCATCTAGAATATTCTTTGGCTAGGGTCTTGATTGCTTCTATCTAATCTTTCAGTTCCTCCATAGACCTAAAGATGCATCCACTCAATTGTTGGAGCTCTGGCACCTTGTCTAGATGAGTTGAAGACTGCTCTGCTAAATTGTGCAGATAATTTGTGAATTACTTATGCATGTTGACTACTCCAACTATTGCTTTTCCTTGACCGCTGGTTTTTGATTCTGCATGAAGTCCTAAGAGAAGTTTAAAATCTTTACTTTGTTCTTCTTGGACCTTAACCTCTGTTTGTTGTAGTCCGGTCTCGGCCTAAATGATCATCTCAATTTTGAACTCTAGACTTTGGAGCCATTCGATCAAAGGCTCATCACCCTTCTATAGAATCTTAGCCTTTAAGGATTCCTTAGTCTTCATCTTCACTGCCACATGCAACATGACTATGCATTCCTGGCATCTTACTCTTTCCGCAGTGAGAGTGTGTAAATTCTTACCAATATTGTTCCTCCCTATTTCTAGCCTTAGAAGAGCATTACCTAACTATTCAATGATTTCTAGGCCTTTTGACTTGAGCCTCTCGATCCACCTTTTACCAATCTGCCCATAATGTTGATCCTGTTGCAACTTAGCTAGAAACGCTTGGTCCTCAACAGCACTAGGATCAAAGGAAGTTTGGGTACTAGGAGCACTTGCAATAGGAGTGAGGAGCTATCTAATGAAGTCAGTTAGCTGGTCCACTTCCACTTTAAGCTGAATTTTGGAAGTCTTTAGATCTTCAAGCTCTTCCTCTATCACTATATTAGTGAAATTCCACCAGTCCACCTTGGTATCATGTCGAGCCAATCCCATATCGAATGACTGCAACTGAAAGACCAAGGCTGCTAGATCTTTGAGTCTACCCTCTTTTGTGGGATTGGCTACTTCCATGGTGAAATGCCCTATCTCAGGATCATGACCCAGAGTAGACATTATCTTCACAATCTTGTACTTGCTTGTGGTAGCCTTGGGCTGAAAGGCCTATGATAGAGTGTCTTTGCTAGGAATTGCTTCTCCCACTCTCTTCCTTTTGCGCTCTAGAGTGTTTTCTATCCATGACTCTGCACTGGTAACTTTGTTGGTAGAAACCAACTCTTCAATGAATAGCTTCCTTATGAGTGGAGGAGTAGCTTTAGGGTGGGAAGTGAATGGATTCACCAAAGTGGGTGAGGAGGAGATTAATTTTACAACTTGAGCAACCTCCTGTTGCTCCCCACCCTTCTTATCTAATTTAGTAGCACCAGTACTTGGGCTATCCTCTCCTACTTCAACTATGATAGGGGATACCTACCTTGGAGTTTCTTGAGTCAAGGTCCTGGCTGAAGTATCTATAGCAATAGCACTAGCTATTTTTTCAGACTCTGTAGCTTTAGAAAGCTTGGCTATAGACTTAATTTGGTCTATCGGGACTGCTTCTTCAGTGGCTCCAATGTCTACAAGAGGACCCTCTCCAAACGTCTTCTATAAGAGCGAAGTCTTCTCAGGAGGTTCATGACCTCCTCCTGACAGTTGAATTCATCCTTTCACAACTATTGGGATTGTTACTGATGAAGTGGTTGCAATGCTAGAAGTTGCCTTTGCCAAAGTTTGTTGAGTGGGAGGCTTCCTTTCTGACCTCTTCCTTCGGCCTGTAGTCCACTCAACCCATTGAAATATTATTTTGTAAATCCCCCCTATCAGAGCCTTCAAGTCACTTACTGCTTGGTCTAGAATAGGCTCGGAGCTAATAGGGGTGTACTTTATCTTCTCCAAGTATGTGCCATCATATAGATGATTGCCATCATCTTCTAGCCCTTCTACTATAATGTTAGAATTGAAATTTTTGCTCTGTTCAATGGTTAACCAGGCGTAGAACCTCTCCCTACTCTCCAAGTCATCTTTACAATTGGCCCAGTAGTCTTCAATATCAGGTACATGATGAATTTCCTGACTCATTTGTAAGACATCTCTAGCATAATTAACTAGGTCATATTGCAGCCTTAGAATGTCATAGGTCTCCAGAGAGAACTTCTTCGAGAATGCCTTAAGAACATTTTTCACCTCCGACCGGGAGGCACAACTATAAGCTCTAATGGTCATTGGGAATTCATAGGCTTTCTTCTTTTCCTTGGCATAGATCAGATTCACCTGGAAGCTTGCCTCATCACCTTGATTAGCATGATCATGTCAATAGGGTATCTGGGCAGCTTCAAAGGAAAGTCATCAAAACCTGCAAGATGAAGATATGAGAAATCTCTGAACTGAATAAAATAGCATCCAAATTGGCTTATAAAAGCCACAACATCAAGAGAAAATCTCCTTTCTGGACAACCTTGTAGCTCCCTGCACAGTCTCATTGTAAAGGCATCATTAACTATGAGATAATCAACATAACTATTTTGTAGTTGCAAAGAAGGGAAAAATGCATAGCTTTTTACATAATCTGGGAATTCCTGTAACCAAGGAAGCCCAGGCCTGATTTGAATCATAGCCAAAATATATAGAAGGACCGAAGACATATAGAATTCATTTTGGAACTTGGCCCTATTGAGGGGGTCTGAAAGATTCTCACTCACCATAAGGGCCCAGTCAATGAAGTGATGCTGAGAGAAGATTATCTGAACTAGGAAGAAATGTTGTTCAACAATATTAAGAGCTTTGCTCTCACCTCTAATTCTGTGAAGCAATACCAGGATATCCATGATCTTTGGCTTTAGGTTTGTGCCAAGTAATGTTTTGGGCAACTTTCCCTTAGCGCTCTTTGGTTCTTTAAACCATGACTTTATGATCTCTCTCTTCCATGCTGGTCTCTTCACTGAATATTCAGAGACCACCCAACTATAAGTCATTTCAGAGTATTCCGCTTGCTCTGGAATATAGAGGGAATTCTAGATAGACTCTCTATCAATAGAGAGGAGTACCTTGTTTTTAGGTAGAATAATTTTCTGTGTGTCTGGGTTGTATCGAGCTATACATTCTCAGACCAATTTAAGAGCTTGAACCGCTATAGGAGAACTAGCTATTTCGACTAACCCACTCTCCTTAAGCTTTTCTATGATAGGATGCATTTTCTCCACTCTCAATTTATTCTGGAAGTTCTGTATATCAATGAACTTTAGTGAAGTATCTAAGATTTTGTGGCAATTAGAAATAATGCCATTCATTCCGTCGAATCCCACAAATCTAGAAGCCATGAGAATGTGATTCAACCTAGGGATTCAAATTTCTCTTCAAGATACAAAGACAATGAGCAACTGGTCTTAGCGACTTTGAATTCAAACAATTTGGTGAACAATGGTGATTCCAGTTCAAAATCTCCAACTGATTTTATACTTTTTGAATTCTTACTATTTAACGGCCGACTTCCTATGCCACACAAATGAAAAGACCTCTACATTAATGAACAATTCTGTTACAAAGTAAAACGACTTTATTTTAATTAATTAATTTTCTTTACATGCCATTAGAAAATTAACGGTAACTTTCTTGAAGCGGCAGAAATTACTTTTCTGCTTCTCCTTTGGGTAGAGAAATACTTTTTTAGTGCTCTCTATCTGAAAATATGCCAAAGGAGAATTCTGGCCTATAGGGGTGCCAAAATGGTATATGTTGATTCCATTTGCCTTTTTATATGTTGGATCTCTTATGAGATGGATTTTTCTTCAAAATTCTTTCACCTCAATGGTTTGGCAGAGAATGCACTTCCCAATTAGAAACCCGCCTGTAGGAGCAGCGGAGAAGCCATTTTCTGCTTTTCCTCCTATAAGCTAACTCCATGAATTTTCCATTCCTTGACCATTTCTTTTGTTTCCCATAGGCTCGATCTAAATGCTTGAAGCTTTCTTGTCTCCAACTTTCTCGTTTTCCATCTCTATTTGCTTCTGATACTCTTAAGTCTATCATTTGTGGAAAACGCACTCCGTAGGTGATTTTCCTCCAAAGAGAAGCTAAAATTTGATTTCCTACCAATGCTGCCACATGAAGATATGAGACCAAATATTTCATCTGTATGTGAGTTTGAGGTTAGAATCTTTCAAACCATGGCCTTTACTGGATTGGGAACTTAACCTACTCGATAAAAACATGATTTCAGACCCAGAATTCACCCAGCTTAGGAAGGAAAAGTCAAATTAGGCAAATCTGATAAAGTCCTTCTATCCTAAGGGGATTTCTAGACTTAGACTTTGGACTCACATGAAACTTCCAAGACTACTACTACACATTAAACATCTGCATTTGTCTTGAGGTATAATGATTAAAAGTGGGGCAACAGATATGAATTAGGATATGTCATATATGCTATATATTTGTAGTTCTTTTTGTCTAAAATATGTTCATAAATGTACAAGCATTCTAATTGTAGTACATATTTTATTGCAGTGGTAATAGAATATATGGTTATATCTAGTGATGATGTTATCGAGTTCCTTGATCACTTATTTGGTATAGTTTAGTGGTGGTGATTCTATATATAGATGTTGTTTGAGAATATTTACTACTTTCCTAACTTCTTCTCAAATTGGATGGTATCAACTGATTTGGTATTTCAGTTATTGTGTTGAGCTTTTTGGGTTGACATTACTTTAGTTTCTTAGTGTTAATCTCACTGTTGAGGTTGATGATTTGATATTAATATTACTTATAATTTGTAGATTGATGATTTGGTTTGTTGATACTATTTGTGATGTTTTTTGTGTTACAGATGGAGCTAAGTTTAATGCTCTAGTTCTATTGGCATTCTCTACCAGAAGAGATTCCAATTAGACTAGTCTGGAATATCTTCAATGTCCTTAGGATATGTTTGAAACATTACTGTAGAATGATGATCTTAATCATTATAGTTCATTCAATATATTGTATGGTAATATTTGTGTTTTGCAAGTTATCTTTCATGATCTATATGTAATGTGTTCAGTTATGTTATGGTCTTGTGCTGCTGGATGTGCTACCTTATTTGGGATCATTATTTTGGTCTAGATGCACTCTATAGATGATGTTGGAATGTTAATTTGGGTCTCACTTTTGTGTGTGGAGATCTGCATGATTTAAGATTTCTTTGTAAGATGTTTCTTGGTTGATTGTTCTACAAACTTTATTGCATATCTACATGTTGTGTTTCTGATATGACTTGGGTTGATGTGTGAACTATTGGATCTTTCTTAGGATAGTGTATTGTGATATATTTGGGTTCCATCTTTCTCCTAGAGTGGACCACTTCATGTATCTTGTGTATGGATGACCTAATTTATGTAATAATAATTTTCTCTAGTCTTGGCCAACCTTATTTACAACTTTTGATGACCTTTCTATTATTTAAGGATTAAATTCAAAGATAGAGATGGGTGTTGGAATAGTGGATGAATGGAAGAGTGCATGTAGTATAGAGAATAAATAATTTAAGGGTGCGTGCAAAATTCAAAACTTAAGAAGGAAATATATTTAGAGACCGTGTGTTGGCTATTCATGTTCAAGATATTATTCTTAATTTATTTTTGAGATTCATGTTCTTTCTGGATGAATCTGGGTGTACTAGTATATTTTGTATCTTGTTCTATGACAATGAGTTTCATTTGTACAAGTCATTTGCATCTTTCCCTAAAGTACTGAGCCCTATTTGTGAAAGTCTTTTAGGTTTTGTTTCTCCTTTGCAATGAGCCTAAACATTTCAATTCAAGTTTATCTATATTATGAGTTTTATTCTCCACGTGGTATTTCCCAAATTTTAGTTTTTCACATAAATTTTGTGTTCTTGTGTTGATTATTCTTTTATTTTTATGGTTCCAATGAAGTTAGTTTATTGTGTTGATCTGAAGTATATCAAGATCTGGTTTAAAGTTATTATTGTTTTTTGGACTGATTCCCCTCTACCCCTTTGTCCTACTATGTGTTCAACAATTGGTATCAGAGCTTGGTCCCCTCTTGTGAATCTTAGCTACTCAAGGAAGATCTTGTATGGCGTAGGATTTGAGTTTCAATGCTCCAAAGTTTAATGGTACAAATTAGTCCTATTGGAAGGAATGAATGCAATTTCATTTATATTATTCCAAAGGATTACTAGAAAGTATTCAAAAAGGTTATAGCACACCTTAGGTTGGACCACATACTCTAGATGAGGTAAAAGATGAAGAAAATAATTTGAGAGCTAGGGTTTCTATTGTTAGTTTTTTAAGTGATGAAGTATTACATAAATTCTTTATATTGAAGACATCAAAATAGATTTGGGACAAATTAAGCATTGTATATGAAAGAGATTTGAATAAAGAAGAAGCTAAAGTGACAAATCTGAAGCACAAGTTTGAAAATATAAAGATAGGAGAATATGAGTTCATTGAAGCATATATTTATAGAGTAAATAAGATTGTGAATACCATTAAGGGTGCTAGTGGAATAATAGAAGGAAATGAATTAGTAAGAAATGTATTAATGATCCTACTTAAACCTTACAAGATAAATAAACATACAACTAAAGAAATTCATGATTTGAATTCCTACACCTTGGATAAAATTCTTGGTTTACTGTCTGCATTTGAGATCACTAAAATGGATCATCCAAGTCAAATTATGGAGCTAAAGAAGAGTTGGATGAAATTGAAAAAAAATTTCTAAGAATAATGGTGATAGGATCCAGTAAATAAAAAGGTAAGTTGCCTCTAAAATGTTTTAATTGTGGTATAATTTAGCATTTTTCTTCTAAGTATCCTTATCAAGAATAATTCAAAGGATATGATGATGAAAAGAGAAATAGTTATGATATTTATGATAAGAGAATGAAGAAAGATAAAAGAAGTGAAGAAAAGAGAATCTTATATACTATGGATGAACATTATTCCAAGGATAAAGGTGATAACAACTTGAATAAAGAATTATTATTTCTTTCTATAATCAAAGGTAACAATGAAAGATAGGGAAGACCATAAGTGAACATGACTACACTACATCCTAAAATGGACCCTACTACGTGGCTTATTGATTATGGATGCTCAAACCATATGAAAAGGGATAAGGAGAGGTTTATGAAGCTTGAGAAGTATGATGGAGGATGTGTGATATCTGCAAGAGAATAATCTACCTTTATATGTGGGATAGAGAGTATCTCAATTAATAGTAAGCATAAAACTAATTGTGTCTATTATGTTAAAGGATTGAGACATAACTTGTTGAGTGTTAGTCAGATGTGCAATGAAGGTTATGAAGTTACCTTTAGAAAATCTAGATGTGCAATTAGAAAGGGTAACATCAGAAGATTAGTTATTGAAGGTGTTAGAGAAAATGTAAATTTTTACTACATAAGTAATAAAGGCTAGAGTAACTATTTGATAGCATAGGTATGAAAATTTGAAGAGAAGGTAAAAGAGGATAAGAGTTGGGAAAATGTGGTTGAAGAATGATATAATTAGATAGAGGAAAGAAAAATATTGAAGATGGTATCATAATTGAATGAAACAAATGTAGAAAAATGTATTAGATTTGAATAGGAAGTACAAAAGGTGAAGGATTGGTTAAAAAAATTTTAAAGAAAAAATTGAAAAGTTCAAGGAGCTCAAAGATGATAGCAGGAATGAAATTTTAGTAGGACATAAAAATATTAATGAAAGAAGTCAATATAGGGACAAACATAAGATGAGAGGAGTCAAGAATGAATCTAATATGGCTTGGAATAGGAATGTTTTAAAGATTTCCCCTTCTTTTTTGCAAAGAAGGTATTTCTTAAATTTTCTTGGTAAATATTTTTCATGTAATGAGTATGGTCATAAAGCCAGTGAACACAAAAGTCAAACAAAAAATCAATAAATTAATATAGATACCACTTTTATAAAAAGTGTGGATATATGATAGCTAGGTTTAGGAATAATATAAAGAAGAGTGTATGTATCAATGAACACATTGCTAAAAATGATAGAATTTCAATGGATATTGCTATACTTGTAAGATGTATGGACACAAAGCTACTTAGTGTAGGATAAATACGAATATTGGAAGAATTAATGACAAAAAAATGGAGGAAAACTAACCGTTGGTCTGATATGTTACAATTAAAGTAGAGTTGGTCACATTGCAAAGTTTTGCAAATGGGTAATTGAAGAAAGTAGTGCTTTGGTAAAGAATATAAATATTAGTAGATAGAATGAAAAGATGTAGAAGTTTTTGTTAAAATGGTCAAGCAAGATAGAAGAAAGGTTCAAAGACAGATATGCACCCTTTGGTGGTGCTGATTATCTTTCCTATTAAGAGAGAATGTATGAGTTGAGGGGAAGATCTAATTGTAAAATATTTATTCCCCCCTTCTCCATTGGGTACTAAGTTTCTTTTAGTATAAGAGATCTAAAAATAATATGAGATTTTAAGGGTATTTTTATGAGATATATCTTTGCAAGGGGACACTAAAAGATTTATTTTTGTCTTCTGGACTGATGTAGGTTACTGTTCTTAGTGGGGGCAACATATAAATTTTGCATGTTTCCCTATGTTGATGTGAAATGGGGAGAGATTTTTTCTAAAGTTTACAAGTCTTTCCATCAATGAAAACGGGGATATTGTTGCATATATGGTTTGTTGGTTATCATTAATGTCAAATTTGTTGGAAGGATGAAGTGTTGATGACAATTTGGAAGGATGAAGTTCTAATGACATGTTGGAAGGATGAAGTATTGATTCCAAACTTGTTGAACTGATGAAGTATTAGTTAAAAACATGTTGGTACATTGGTTGTTCTTGTTCTAGAAGTATATAGACTAGTTTATAAAGGTATGGATAGTAGATATGATCGTGGAAGTTCCTTTTATGTATATGATTTAGGATATATCATATATTTGATACACTTACATTTCCGTTGGTTTATAAGGTGTTCATAAATGTACAAGGATCCTAGTTATTTTTTGGATACTGTTGTGATGGTAATGGAATCTCAAATTATATCATGTGATGATGTTGTTTCTAGGATCAAGCAACACTGAGAGGGGGTGGGAGGTGAATCAATGTTGGACTAATTCTATCTAATCTCAACCATTTGAAACTTAACCATGCAATATTTGAAATAAATAGAACATATACATAAAGAAAATAACTCATAAAACCATAATTTTTTGTCAAGGAAACCATGTTAAGGGAACAACCCCGGTGGGGATGGAACCCACAAATAATGCACTAAGAGTATAATGTCCCTATTAGGAGACCTAGCCCTGTTAGGAGCTAAGTATTACATTTAGTACCAATCCTTGTTAAAGGATGAACCATGTTAGGGGTAATACAAAGAGGCTCACTAACCAAGCACCTTGCTCAAATATGAAGGTTAAACCCACCTTTTAGATCCACTTTTGAAATAGGAAGTATAGAAATATACTTATAATAATGAACTAACTGATAGAAAATTGCTTTTCTTATACAGTTCCAATGAAGTGCACTATAGTCATCATCTCTTCTCCACATCATCAAAAAACGTATCCACATGCTCTATGCATCCATTCCATACAATACAACAACAAGGAATGACTTTCCTTTATACAAGTTACAATAAATAATTAGGTCGACCTGTTAAAAATTCCTTAATGCACAAATAAATATATGGACCCTTGCTAAGATACACATGGTATCTTAAATAATTAAACATCAACTACAACTCAACAATTATACTTAAAGATCCATAATCCATGCTCGCCATCCTCTGAACACATTATCTCCTCTGGTTGTCCCCAAATAGGTCTTCACAAGATCACATGTCATAGCTGATGTCACCATGAACCCAATGACCTAATAATCATAAGTATCATTCTCCAACATGTATTATACCATGCCTCAATCTCACATATCATAACATGTGCTCGCATCCATGTTATCAAAAAACACAGAGACTAACTCTATTATAATTTTATGTCACTGCTCTGTAACCATTCTTCACCAAATCTTCTGTAACTAATTTAAAAAAATAGATGATGATCTATGACCTTATACATAAGTTCTATAATCCTCTCTTTACACAAATGTAATCTTGTGTACTCTGACATGTCATACCCTGTTTATACTTCCCTGTTAGACCTTCCTATTCCTAGCATAACCAGTCTGTCTGAGAATCCTGATGAAACCTATTGAAACACATGTTGACATCAATGAAAAAAAATGAATGTCAAAACCTCAAATAGAAACAATTCCAATATTTTTTGAGTTCCTTTTTCAATTCTTTGTTATAGTTTCATGATGATGATTCTATATACATATTTTGTTTGAGAATATTTTCTACTTGCCTAAGTGGTGCTTAGTTTGAATGGTATCAGTTGATTTTGTATTTCAATTATTGCGTTGATCTTGTTGGTTTGACATTATTGTGGTTCCTTAGTGTTACTGTTGTTGTTGAGGTTGATGATCCATTATTAATATTACTAAGAATTCTTAGATTGATGATTTGGTCTTTTTCTACTATTTGTGATGTCATATGCATGTTGCAAATGATTTTGAATTTAATGCTCCTTTTCTATTGGCATTCTCTAATAGTAGAGATCCATTCCAAACTAGTTCAAAATATATTTGGTGTCCTCGGGGTATGTTTTTAATAGTTTTGTTGAATCACAATCTTAATCATGTATGCTCATACAATATGTTGTCTAGTAATATTTGTGTTTCACAAGTGAGATTTGATGATCTATATTTTTGTTGTGTTGAGTTATTCAATGGTCTTGTGTATTCAAATGTTCTACCTTATTTGGGGTCATTATTTTTGTCTAGCTACACTTTACAGATGATGTTGAGATTCTGATTTGGGTAGATCACCTTTGTGTGTGAATATTTTCATGATTGAAGATTCCTTCAAAAGATGTTTCTTAGCAAACTATTCTACAAGATTTATTTCATATCTATATATTACATTTTAGAGATGACTTTGTTTAATGTGTGGACCATTGGATCTATCCTAGGAGAGTGTGTTGTGTATATTTAGGTTTCTCTTGGAGTGGAAAACTTCATGTATCTTGGGGCCGGATGATATCACTTATGTAATAATGATTTTCTTTGGTCTTCGCTGACCTTATTTAGAAATCTTGATGATATATCTCATATTTAAGGAGTACATTAAAAGTTAGAGATATGTTACAAAAGAGTGGAAGAATGGAAGGACGCATGGTGTATAGAAAAGAAAGAAGTTAAGGGTACGTGAAGAAGTTGAAACTTAAAGGAAATATATTAAGAGATAGAATGTTATTGATTCATGTTTAAGAGATTATTCCTATTTCATTTTTTAGAATCATTTTGATGTTAGATGACAATGAGTCTATGAGATGATTTTTTAATTTTATCCTAAGATAATGAATTATATTTTTACAAATCCTTTGTATCTTTCCCTAAGGTAGTCAGCCCTAGTTGTGCAAGTATTCCAGGAGTTGTTACTCCTTGGAAATGAGTACAAACATTTTAATTCAATATTATCTATATTGTTAGTTCGATATATCACTGTGGTTTTTTCCAAAATTTGGGTTTTAAATGTAAAGTTGGTGTTCTTGTGTTGATTATGCTTTGTGTTTTATGGTTCCATTGAAGTTATTTTCTTGTGTTTATTTAAAGTATATCAAGATCTAGTGTTAAGTTATTATTGTTGTCCACATTGATTCCCCCCCCCCCTGCCTCTATATCTTCTTGTACATTTAAGAAGGGATGATTGGAATCAACTCATACTTTTCAAGTCACTTTAGAAACAAAACTTTTCTTGAAAATTATGCCACTTGTAACTCTCTATTAGATATTCCTGTATCCATTTATGTAGCTATGCCACCTATTGTTAGCCTTCCCAATTTTGGGCTGTCATTTATGTCATTACTCTTGACATATTGGTATCTGTGTGATCCTATTGTTATTGGTTACAATATTACTCATATTGGTATAAGTTATATTGGTTATCGACAGAGCACGCCATCGGTTATCACCAACAACTATTTTTCACAAAATTGTTGGCAGGGTTTCTGGATTTCTCAGTACACAACATGATTTACACCGAATCATTTTGGGTTGTCAACAAAATTTTAAAGAAAAGGAATTATCTACACAGTCGACAATAAGGATGATTATACCGAACCATGATATATATGTAGTGTATGTGTTGAAATCTAACCTATTGGGAGCATGCTCAGACATACAAACATTAGAGATAACAATCAATAAACTACATTAAACATGTCTAAGAAGCATACTATGAAAACAACAAGAGATCCCATCAAAACCTCTAATGAGCCAAACAAGTGCACCCAAGCATTTTCTCTTAGAGAATTGTGGGTGTGCTCTCCCAACACAATATCATAATCCCACTATATTTGATTGATGGATGAAAACTAGAATGCAAGCTAATGGATGATGAAGAACTCAAGAACAAGTATGAAGAACTTGTCTCAAGCCATTCACCAAAATGAGGATGAAAATGCAAGATTACACTAACATATTATGCAAGATCAAAATGAAGAACTAGATTCATTCACCATTATGCCTAAGATATAATTTCTAGATTATCTAAAAGCATGAACATGAAAAAGCACTCTAAAATTCTAACACTAAATTAGCATGATAACAATGCATGAATGAGAGATAATTTGTTCTTGAAAATGGCCTCTATTTATAAATTTTTTGGAGGAGAGAGAGGGCTTGGATGAGGTGGAGCTCATGTGGCATCCACATAGGTGCCACATGAAGGACACATAAGCAATGCAAGATGCCCACTTTTCTCACACATGTGTGAGCAACTTTTGATGTGATGGGTCAAGGTGTGCTTAAAGTACACATGTGAAGGATCGAGTAAGAGGTGTAAGAGTTTTGGTCCAATGAAACACTTTTAAAAAGTGTAAGAGGGTTTCATCATAGGTGTAAGAAACCTTGTTGGCACCAAATAAAGATTATTTGGAAAATGCAATTTTTGAAAATTTGCTCACACATGTGTGAGAAAATAATTAAGACTAATTTGTGTAGGAATCAAGAAATTAGCTTAATTAACCTTAGTTAATTAATAAGTAGGTCTATTTGGTGAGAGTGATGTGAGGTAGGGTAGGATCTAGGTTCAAATTAGCTTGAAATTAATAGGGGGTAATGTATATAAATAAAATTTAATACATTAAAGGGGATCATTTTTAAATTAAATTTAAATACTAAGGAAAGTGAATCATATTTAATTAAATAAATAGAAGAATATAGCAAATATAATTAATTAATTTAAATCAATTATAATTCTATGGAAATATTAATTAAATTAATATAGGGACGATTTTAGACGTCTACATTTTGCCCCTCTTTGATGTGGTATCGAAAGTGACGTCGTGTCAAAGAAAAGAAAATAAGATGCCCCAGAAAGGTCAGGAAAACCTAAGGAAGTGAGGGTGGAGTGTGCCCCCTCGAGAAAATAATAGGAAAAAATAATTTTTTTATTAAAATTTTCTCAAAAAAGGCAGGAAGAGAGGGAAAGTAGACCAATTGTATGGTGTGTCCAAAAGAAATAGAGGAAAAACTGGGGATCAGAGTGGGGAACGGGAAGAAGGACAAAAGAAATGGGCCCCAAGTGGCTATTAATAGTCCACCGGGGCCCAAAGAGAGGTCACTTTCACTCACAAAGAGAAAAAAGACAGAAGAAGAGAAGAGCAATGGCAATAGAGTGAGAGCGTGCACAACTTGGGGAGTGCATTCAGATCCATCAGTGACCTGTAGACGCTGGACTACCGGTGACTGGTGAGTAGTCCAAGGCCTCTTTGTCATTTATGCATTTAATGTTTTTTCAAGAATTTATGGTGCCATTAATGTGCTCTAAACCAGTCCACAACGTAGATGGCGATCACCTTACCACCGTCTGCACAGACGGTGATTGACAGATCATCATCCTCACAGACGATTGATCTGCAATCGATGTCTGCACAAACAAAGATCACTCAATCTCCATCTGCAAGGGCAGAGGAGGGGGTGAAAAGGTGCTGCAGAGATGAAAGAGTTAGAACTCCACCATCTGTGTGGCAAAGAGGCGGCGACCTAAAATATCATCTCCACAGATTGGCATCTGCAAAACTCCACCGTCTTTGAGGGTCAATCACCATCTCTACTGATTGACCCAAAAATTGAAGAAAACAGAGAAAAGAAGAAGGGGGAATCAGTCCAGGAGCATTTTTCGATGCCCCAGATCAGGCTAGGGACATTTTTCAATTCCCCAAAATGCTATTTTATATCTGCCATGATTTGGGTGAATGTAGGAGGATACTATTACCTTTTGAGTAAGGGAGTGCTTCCCAATGACCATGGTACTAGAGCATGAGTTGACTGCGGTAGAGTGGGGGATTGTTACACTTTGTAGGTTGGAGCACGTACACCACTTGCCCCATCTAAGAGCACATAATGCGCTGATGTCTACTTTGATCAAGAGGTGGCATAGCACCACTTTGAGATTTCAATTCCCTAAAGGAGAATCTACAATCACCCTCCATGATGTGTGGAGGATCTATAGAGTGTTGATTCGAGGGCTGATTCTTGAGTACTGCTTTGAGGACTCAAATCCATACATGGAGATGGATTTCAGGTGGAGATATGTAGATCTGCCGACTACACAATAGTGGATGTCCTAGGAAGGAGTGATGGCTATGCAACCATGGTTGCAGGGGGTGATTTTATATTTGGCAGCACTGATTGGAGGATGATTGATGCCTGATCATGCAGGCAAGGGATTTCCTATTGGCTGGGCTCAGGTTTTGAGTAGTATGGTGAAGGATGGCGACCATACTACTAGGGATACACGATCCTTGGATAGTTGTATAAGGATTTACATATGTGCACCTACCATAAGGGTAGGACACTAGGGCCATGTTGCACACTGCTACTTGTATGGGAGTGGGATCATATTGTGGTCATGCAATCGATTAGGTCACGAGAGACCAAAGAAGTTTATGAGTCATTCGCATGTAGGTATAGGGCACCTATCAGCTATGAGGCCATAGACTAAATTGGATACTGGCGGAGGAGGCTAGATGAGATGGGAGAGATCTAGTGGGCATCTTATGCAGGGTGCGAGGCATGGGGACACTAGATCCCACAACAGGATGGATGCATTTTACGATGTATATTATATGTGATTTGTTCATATAGACGGTTGGCTTATTGGGAAAACAACTTATATAATCTCTAGATACATGCCTTCTAGAGTACGGAGGCAGATGGGCCAGGTACAAGAGGCTATTCCAGATGGGTTCCCGCATCCATTGGTGACATGAGAGGTGGGGAGCATTTGGGGATGGGAGTGGATCCGCAGATAGCACAAGTATCATGGATAGGTATGACTAAGGTTCCATGGATTAGGGTGCGAGAATCCTTATAGGATGCTCGACTGGTCCCAGCATATGCTTAGTGGTGGGCAACACACAGACTAGTTAAGTTGATAGTGCCAGGGATAGTACAGGTAGATGAGAATCCTAGAGAGGGAGGAGATGGAGGAGAGAAGGATGGATATGATGATGATGAGGATGGAGGAGGGGTTGGGGGGAGGAGTGTCCAGCCCAAGGTTGAGGCCTAGAGGAGGCGAGGGCAGGTGGAGATACTAGTAGGGAGGCAGCCACCTATCGTCCCAAGCACATAGGTACATGATCAGGGACAGGATCAGGAGTAGGGACAAGGGCCTCAGGGGACACCAGATTAGGGCTAGGGGCATAGGGGCCACCAAGACAGGGACCACCAGCCAAGCACATAGCTTAGGATGTGCATGAAAATGTGGTGGCAAAGCGGGATAGTCTTTGGACTGAGTTGGGTAGGGTAGGGGGCTTGCTAGCAACATCTCAGGCGATTGAGGTGAGCACACAGATAGAGATTCAAAGGTTGCAGGGTTTACAGGCTACTTCTCAGGCTACAACAAGTAGTTTTCAAACAGAGTTGACCAGGGTTCAGGGGGAGCTAGTAGCAGAGACAGCTCAAGGGGATAGTGCTCAGAGAGCATTAGACATATTATAGGCACAGGTGGACAGTGAGGAGTTCACTATGGCTAGATAGGAGGGTGATGATACTGAGGAGCTGGCAGCTATGTCAGCATAGATAACAGCTCTAATAGTCAAGCGAGACTCTGTGGATCCAAGCAGAGACATACAGGGCCAAGTAGGAAATAGCTCAGGACATAGCGACAGTAGCAAGATATGGGTAGGTGCTAGCAGATGCCTTTAGAGCATAGAGATAGGCTGGCATGAGAGGTAGGGAGGCCTTGTTCTATATGACATTATATCATAGAGTTGTTCCAAAGGCAAAGTGAGAGCCTCCTTATTCAGAGAGAGATCGATATCTTGTAGTACAGGCTGAGCTTCACAGGGATCGGTGGGGTTACCACCACGTGCAGATAGAGGTGCACAGCCATAATAGCCACCACCATGATTTTTTTAGGCTATTGTGATACACGATTTTATATGGTTTATGTGACAAATTATGCATGACACTCATTTTGGGATATATACATGGACTCTTGGACTTTATTATATGATGCTATATGATATGATGTTTATGCAGGATGGATGAATGTATATGATTATATATGTTACATGATGTTTATGACCCACATTTGCAGCATGAGATCAATGTATATGATTATACTGACCTATTTGTGATCCAGGGATGGGATGCATAGATGTATGATGTGATATGTAAATTTTTATGGATGTATTTTACATGTAATGATGCAATGTGATGGTAGATAAATATGTAAATGCACATGTGAATAATATGTAAATGTGTAATGAACCTAAAATGAATGATTTTAATGACTTTAATAATGTGACTATAATAATGAATGTAATGGATAATGAATGAAATGGAGCTATATGTAACTATAAGGACTAATGACTTAATGAATGAAGTAACAATGCAACTTATAATGAATTAATGATTAATGAATGGACTTAATGAATAGTAAAAGTAACCTAATGAATGAATGGAATATGAGACATACGAGGACACTATTTTGTGTGTATCAAATAGGGCTAATAAAACCAATTAGGTGACTAGATAGGGGGATAAATAGAAACCTTGCCAAGAGAAAAATCAAAGTGCAATATGACCTAGCTAAAATGAAATCCTAACTATGATGATAGTGGGATTTATACCGTGTTAATGTTGGAGAGCACACCCTAGTTTGATATTGCAATAGGAGTTATGCACCATGTGCTAGAAAACACAAGTGACATAGTTCCTTTGCATGGACTAGACTCTCAGACAAATAGGTTTTTAGGAACAAGAATGCAAGATATAGAGTATGATGAGTCCTATGAAATATTACTCATGAGGAGACGCAATACATCCAGATCTGTTTAGGGATTTGAGATGCATGAATCCTGCCCCTAGTGAGGCATACATAGTCATAACTAATATCAAAACATAAATGCATGAACAATCTATGACAAGTATATCATACCACAAATGACACGTATTCCACTATTTACTCATCATAATGAACCATGATATAAAAGATCGAGGCTATCGCAATAAGGCCATATTGAAATACAAGATAAAATCAATAAAAAGGCATCCTAACCATGTAGTCATTTAGTCCAAAATTTATTTCCATGAACAAAATTTAATGGGAGGATTGATAGAACAGCCGACACCGGAAGGATGCATCCTCATGGGCGAAAGATCGATTGATAGAAATAGGAATTCACTGGCAATTGCTTGTGAAAAGAATGATCATAGGAAATTAAAGCTATCTGTTGATTTGGTAGAAATGTTTGCAGTCACTGTGTCTAGAACAAAGGTCGTTGTTGATATGGTAAGCTCAGTCGTGTAGGAATGTGATTTTATTGCGAAAGTGGAAAATGGTCAAGGAACTACCTGCATAGATATGGGTAGTGACTTTTATTATGGAAGGTGATGTAGGTTGTATGGAAAAAATGGTGGAAACAGATGGTGGATCTGACTACACATGCCACCTGAAATAGGTTTTCACCATGATACTTATCCATTGCGCCACTGAAGTGGTTTTCATAGATGGAAAAATTTATTTCTCTTTCTCTTTTGCTTTTTTGATACTTTTTTCAAGCTTTTATATTTTTTATGCTTTTTTAAATTTTTTTTTTTTTGCTTTTGCTTGGTTTTTGAATGCTTTTGGATTTTCTACTTTTCTGATTTTTTTGGATTTTGATCATTTTGGTTGTACAACAGACTACTAAAGGATCAAGCATAGAAGTGCTTGCAATGTACAATATTTATAGGATCAGGGATCGGATCTCCCTCTGGTGATGCAATTTGATAAGCGTTGGAGCCATACTTTGCTATAATGATGAAGGGCCCCAACCAATTAGGTTCAAACTTTCCTTTCTTTTCATGGTTCTAGAGGTTCTTCATATTGTGTTGTAGGACAAGATCACCAACCTCAAACTGATGAGGCTTGATCCTTTTGTTGAACTAAAGGCGAAGGCAATTTTGATACACACATAGGTGGTTTAGGGCACTAAGGCGTCTCTCATCAAGGAGTTCTAGCTCTTGCAAGCAAGCAACTCAATATTCTTCTTCAGACAATAGATTCTTGAGAGAAATTCTAAGGGAAGGGAGCTCAATTTTGATGGGTAGAATAGCCTCAATTCCATAAACAAGGGCAAAGGGGGTGGCTCCAGTGGGGTTTTGAATGGAGGTACGGTAGGCCCAAAGGGTGGGGTTGAGGTGAAGGTGCCAAATGCGGCCAGCTTCATCAACTATTTTCTTGAGGATTATGAGGATGGTTTTATTCGTAGCCTCTGCTTGACCGTTGCCTTGTGGAAATTACTTGTAAGAGGTATGGTGGGTAATGCTAAATTTCCTACATAGCTCTATGACATCCTTATTTTTGAAAGGTCCTCTATTATCAGTAAAAATATCCTAAGGAATGCCATAGCGATAGATAAGATAGTTCAAAATGAACTTTGAAATCTATTTTCCAGTGGTGTAGGTGAGAGGAATAGCTTTGACCCACTTGGTAAAGTACTTAGTAGAAGCAAGGATGTATTTATGGCCATTGGAAGAATTAGGTAAAATTTGGCCAATGAGGTTGAGACCCCATCAGGAAAAAGGCCAAGGGGTGATGGCGGGATGAAAGGATTGGGAGGGAGCGTGTATCAAATCACCATGTTGCTGACAAGGCACACACTTCTTCACATAGTTGTAAGCATCTTGTTCCATAGTAGGCTAGTAATATCCAGTGCACAATAACTTTTTAGCCAAAGTAAGTCCACTAGACTGAGCCCATAGATTCCTTGATGTACCTCCTCCAAGGATGTTTTTGCTTCATGAGAATTCAGGCACCTTAAAAGAGTTCCATCAAAAAAATTTCGAAAAAGGGTATCACCAAGGATTGTGTATCAGGAAGTACAATGAATAAAGGTTTTATGTTGATTGGGGGTTAAGGCAAGTGGGGTATGTCCATCACGAAGGTAGGAATATACTTCTTGGTACCATGGGGAGTTAGGATTAGAAATTTCACACACCATTTTGGAATTTGGTTTGTCGCAAGCAAGGACCGTAATATTCTCAACCAGAAACTCACACTGTGTACTATGTTCAGGCATGGTGATGAAGGACCCAATAGTAGCCATGGAATTTTCTACTTTGTTGTTTGTGTGGGGGATCTATTGAAAGATCAATTCAGTGAAATATATTTTGAGCTCTTCAACTGTATGACAATAGGGAAGCAACTTGTCATCCTTTGTTTGATATTCGTCCATAACCTATTTGATAAACAATTGAGAATCTTCCATTGTATGGCTTGACAGATTCCAAGTACAGGGGCTTCATATTCTACAATGTTGTTGGTACAAGGAAATTGTAATTTATAATATTTAGGGATGAGATCTCCTGTTGGTGTAACAAACAAGATTCCTACCCCTGATCCTTTCTGAGTGAAGGCTCCCTCAAAATAAAGTTTTCATGGGGTACTCGGAGAAAGATTGAGGAGTGATTCATCTAGAAAATCTGTGATCAATGGATTTTTACCATCAATAGGTGCTTCAGCTAGCTGATCTGCACTTACTTGTCCTTTGTAGCTTTGTGATCCACATAAAAAATGTCAAATTCACTAAGGATCATAACCCATTTTTTTGTACGACAAGTGACAGCAGCACGTGCCAGGAGATATTTGAGTGGATCAATTTTGGAAACAAGATGAATCTTATGATTGATCATATAATTTCATAGTTTCTATGTATATAAAACAACAGCCAGACATGCTTTCTCAATTAGGGAATAATTCAACTCATAACCAATAAGAGTCCTGCTGAGGTAGTAAATTGCTCGCTCTTTGTCGGTGTCATCTAATTGTGCCAGAAGGGCTCCCAACACAAACTTTGTAGTAGATATGTACAAAATCAGAGGATGACCAGCAACAGGTGGTACAAACACAGGTGGATTAGCCAAATAGCCTTTTAGTTTCTCAAATGCATTTTGACATAAGCAATCCCATTGAAATTTGATATTTTTGCATAGGGGATGAGAGAATGGATGGACCTTGTCTGCTAGTTGTGACATGAATCTTTTGATTGATTGCAATTTTCCTTGTAAACTGCACAATTGTTTTAATGTTTTTGGTGGTGGCATAAGTAGGATTACTTTTACTTTCATTGGATCCACTTTGATTCTTTACTGTGACACAATGTATCCCAACAACTTACCAGATTGCACTCCAAAGACACACTTCTTGGGATTTAACCATAGCTTATACTTCTCCAATTGCTCAAAAATGGTAGTGAGGATAGGGATGTGTGATTCTTGTGTCTTGGATTTTCCCAAAAGATCATATACATAATCTTCCATGTTGACATTCAAAAGGTCATGAAAGATGGTATTCATTGCTCTTTGATATGTGGCATCAACATTCTTAAGGCCAAAGGGCATCACCTGATAACAGAAGGTACCCAAAGGTGTTGTGATTGTAGTTTTGTGCTAGTCTTCTGGTTCTATCCTGATTTGATTGTAACCAGAGAATCCATCCATGAGGGAAAACATCTCATGTCCAACAGTTAAATCCACTATAATGTTGATGTTTGGGAGTGGAAAATCATCCTTAACACATGCAAGATTTAGGTCTCTAAAATCAGTGTGGATGTGAATGCCCCCAATGGGTTTTCCTACTAGGACAATATTGGAGACCCATTCAGGATAGTCTATCAATCTGATTACTTCAGCATCCAACATTTTCTGAATCTCTACTTTGACTACCAATGCGACTTGTGGATGCATCTTGCAGAGTTTTTGTTTAATAGGTTTCACACTAGGATCCACAGCAAGATGGTGCATGACAAGATCTGTATCGAGCCCAAGAATATCCTTGTAAGTCCAGGAAAAATTGATTTTATATTTATCAAGGAATGCAATGTAGGTGATATGTGGATCTTCTTCTATGCCTTGGTTAATCGGGATAATGTCTTTGATAACCATAGAGGACACTTCTAGTTCTGGTGATATAAATGGTAGGTCAGCTTCTCCCTCCTCTAGCACTTTAGAAAGGTTTTCACTAGAGGACATGTCCTTTATTTTGTCTTTTTCTTCATCCAAAGGTGTCTGTGAGAGGTTTTCACTAGGGGATGTTTCTTTATTTTCATTTTTTTATTTTTATCTTTATTTTCATTTTTGCGACTAAGAGAATTGACTTGGCTACCAAAGTAGGCTTGCTCACTGTAGTGGATCTGATGTTTGTATTCTTGGAGATTCTTAAGTCCAAAGAGGGCTAAAACTACCTCATCCAAATCGCAAATGTCCAAAGCTGGTGGTGAATCTTGTTGATCCCAGTTAATTAGTTTAGGGTTTTTTAGGGGAAGATGAGGGAATGAAAGGTCAGCTTGGGTGATAGTGAAGACATGGTTATTTTCATCAAGGTAATCTTCAACATAGTGGAAAGGAATTTTGAACAACTCTTCTTCAGTGTCTGAATCTGAAGTAGCTAAACAATATTCCTTAGCGATGTTAGTCTTAGTCTCAATGGAACCCAATCCATGTCCTTTAGGATAGCCATTGGCTATTATGATTTTCTTACTAGTTTCATTAGCTCCAAGACCAGCACCATGATATCCCATGCTTTCAACAATGGGAGTAACCTTGGGATACTTTCCTTTGGGGAAAGTTACAGGTCTTTCTTCTTCATCATTGTAGAGCCAATCAAGGACATTGTACTCCATATGTTCATCTGATAAGGACCCCCAATGTTCAAAAGTGGTTGTTTTGCAATGCATGAGCACTTTTTCTTTAGAGGAGGGTAATGGTGATGGTCTTCCATAAGACTTTGGAGACAAAGGGAGTTTCCCAATGCATAGAGAACTTTCAAATTTATACTCTCCCATGCCTTGATATGTAAAGGTGGCTTTAGTTTCAGATGCAAAAGCCTTGTCTTCAGTAACATTTTCCTTTCCTTTGGATTGATCATCTGGTATTTCTTATGTCTTTTCTGGAACTGAGGGAGCATTTGAAATAGGGGTTTCTTGATTAGAATATTGGCCAAACTCATTTAATGGATAGTAGCTAGATTGTTTTCCTTCCAATCTCTTGCAGTATTGAAAGGGCTCAAGATCTCTAGGAATTGTGATTTCTCTACCGTGATGTGGGAACTTGAGACATTGATGATAATTAGAGGGTACACCTTTGATAACATGTATCTAGGGTCATCCTAGCAAGATATTATAAGGTAGATCTAGATCCAGCACATGGCAAACAATTTCAATCATGGTTGGGCCCACTTATAAGGGTAGTGTGATCAAACCCTTTCTTTCTCATTCTCTATCATCTTAGGCCTTTATTGTTATTTGCTTTTCTAC
Organism: Thuja plicata; assembly: GCA_018584345.1. Taxonomy (NCBI): domain Eukaryota; kingdom Viridiplantae; phylum Streptophyta; class Pinopsida; order Cupressales; family Cupressaceae; genus Thuja; species Thuja plicata. Next base: position 293,950 of record MU227532.1, on the reverse strand, counting down.
ATCTAAGAGGTCCTCAAAAAGACCAATGTTATGAATCATCTTCAATATGCACAAATTAAAGCCAGATCTATCATCTATAAGGAATCATTTTATTTTTGTGGATTTGATTTTGCCTTCTATATGGAGGGACTTATTATGATGAAGGTAAGGAACACAAAAGTCCTTATCAGTAAAAACAAGGTGCTCTTGTGTAGCTAAGTTCTCGATCATAGCTTGGAATTGTGCGGCATTGATATTCTCAGGGACACAGGATTCATTTAGAGCATCTCCAAGGATTTATTTGGGAATTGGAAAGGTTTTTAGGAGCTATAGAATGGATATATATGTAGGCATCTTTCCTAACTGAGCCAATAGGTCATAGTGCAAGGCAGGCCAAGCAGCGGTAGATGGTGCAGCTGGTGGATTTGTAGATGTAGAAGGTTTATCAATAGCTTGGATAGTAACTCTGGGTCTACGTGTAGTAGCATTACAATCAACATATTTGAGCATTATGATGTTAACATGTGTGTCAAATTCTTCAATGTGGCCACAGAGAGCGTCAACCCCAAAGATATCATTTTCTTCTAAACTCCCACATGTTTGATCATGGCCTGTGATAGTATTGGTAGAGTAATCATATGGGATTATGTTTGATGCATTGTTTTTATTGTGAGGTAGGAAGGGTTGATTGTAGACTTTACGCTTCACATTTGATGAGGATGCATTCTGACCTTCAACTTCAATTTTTCCATCCTCAATGAGGTCTTGCACAAAGTGTCTAAGCTTCATGAATTTCTTGGTATCATGTCCCTTGATGTGATGATAATCACAATATTCATTATCTCTATACCAAATAGGCTTGGGTTGATTCTCATCAAATGACCGAGTATTTGGATAGATTATCATTCCTTGATCTGCAAGTTGTTTAAAGATTATGTCTAAGGGTTTTGCCAATGCTGTGAATTGTCATCATTACTGATTGTCATTGTTGTTGTTATTGTTGTTTTTATTGTAGTTGTTGTGAGTAAAAAAGTATGATTGATTGCATGGTTGTTGATTATTGTTCTGATTGTTGTTTTGATTCTAATTGTTCTTATTTTGATTGTTCTGATTCTGATTTTGATTGTTGTTGTGATTCTGATTTTGATTTTGATTGGTGTTGCAATTTTTTTTATTATTATTGTTGGATGCTTGAACAGTTTCAACATGCTTGGCATCATTCACTCTATCATTGACAACTCCTTCATTTTTATTCCAGAATTTTGGTTTATCATTGTTGGAAGGAGTATAATGTTTGATGCTACCTTTTTGCAAAAGGCCATATTCAATATCTTTTCCCTTATTGACAAGGGATTCAAAGGTGTCAAGTGAAGCCATTTTCATTTGGAAGGACGTTTCGGAGATCAAATTATTTGTGAAGATGTCAATTAGGTGACTATCAGGTATTTTAGATGGCATGTGATTTGCAATATATCTCCATCATTGTAAGAAACTAGTAAAAGTTTCTCCATTTTTTTGTTTAGTATTGCACAAACTGTTGAGTATTGCTTGATGCTCAATGTTATATGAATACTAACCAACAAAATTCTCCATGAGATTAGAGAAGGTAGAGATTAATCCATAAGGAAGGGCCATGAACCATTCCAAAGTTGTGCCTCCAAGACTCCTAGTGAAGAGTCTTTTTAGGTAATTCTCATTATAGGAAACTTCTTGACATGAGATGTAAAACTCTTTGATATTTTCTAGAGGACATGTTTCTCCTTTGTATTTCTCAAATTTAGGCATCTCAAATTTTGGTGGGAATGGTTGCATCGTAATAGACTTGTCAAATGGATAGGAACAAATCTCTTTAAAAGAAAACTCCTTTTTGCCCCCATTTTGTAAACCATGTACAATGTTTTTGAGTTCATTAAATTGTGGGATAAAATCTAGAGTATTCTATGGAATAAATAGTGGCACATAAGCTCTGCCTCCCCCAAATGGTGTAGCTGAAAATATCATGGAGGTCATACCAGCAGTAGGTGGAGGTATATATTGATAAGCTCTAGATGTGTTGGTTGTGGATGTCTTCATACCTATTTTTTGAAATAGAGATGATGTAGGAAAAGGCATGGAAATCTTCCCTATGTTGTTGACATTAGTGCTTTCTCCTTGACTTGTCATCATGTGAGTGCTATTGTGTGCGGTATTGTTCAGAAAAGTGCTTAGGATTTGTTGAATTTGTTCTTGTGTTAATTGGGGTTCTGATGTAGTTGTTGATATAGGTGTTGATGTAGGTATTGATGTGGAAGGTTTGCTAACAGGTCCTTTAACGGTGTCACATGATGATATAACATTTGAGGTAGAATCCATGGCTGCAGTAGTGGCAACGAAAACTTTGGTGATGTTTCAGGTAAGGAGTGTATCATCAAAGTCAACGGGTACTATGACGCCATTTCAAATAAGATTCAGGAATATTTTTCCGATGTTTTGCATAATGGCTATCTCAACCATTTCTAAATTGTATGGATCGCTACAGAAGTCAATGACTTGGGTAGGTCTTTCTTCTTGTTCCACTAGCTCGGTTTCTTTAGGAACTTCCTCAACTTGTACTTTAGTGCCTTGAAAGTATTGACTGGAAAAAGGATTCTTCTCATAGGTAGCGGGGTTGAGTGTTTCATGCCTCATGTGTGTAGCTTGGGATTGAGTGACTACCATACAATGGTGGACTTTAGAAAAATGGAAGACAAGAAGGTGTAAGATTGAGAGATGAAAATGAATGGAGCAAAGATCTGATTCTTTATTTGTTTGGATTTGATTGGATTTGATTGATTGGATTAGACTGATGATTGGTTAAGGATTGATTGATTGATTGATTGATTGATTGATGATTGATTTAAAGGTTTTTGGAACAAAACCTAAGCATGACAAGACCTTGTGATGATACAAACACAAAAGGATTTTAAGTGATACATGTTCTACTTGAAGATGGACTTG
>MU227532.1:268998-290842 GCA_018584345.1 Thuja plicata | reverse complement strand
ATGCTCCAAGAGAAGGAATGATGTTTGATGATGATGGAAGAATTTTGAGGAATGGATTTTAGAAACAAGGAGGCTACCTAATCATACTGCTCAAGGGTAACAAAGGCATGGTTGATAGAATACTTGGCCATGAAATTACAAACATTGTTGTTGTACATGATCTTGTCAATCTTCTCACAATATTCAATTTATTTCTTGATTGACGTGGAAATGTGTTGGTATTCTTTGGATTTGCGAGTGGTTTCTTTCTGTTCTCGATAGACTAGAGGTGTTGGAAGCTTAACCTTCTTATGTTTCTTGGAACCAATCATGTCATATGAAAAATCTGGTTTTGACTGAATAACTGAATGATTTAGGCCAAATGGTTGCAGGGTCCTATAGAAGACCAAATTTTGAATGTCTCAGCAGATTTTGGAGCTCACTTTTTTCAAGCAGAGATGGCAGTCTCAGACGCAATTGACAATATGCACAGATGAAAATCTACGTAGATGGTGATATGCATAGACAACAACTCCAGAGCGGAGATAGTAGACTATTGTCAAGGTAGTGTGTTAAAATTCTGGACAAATTTTGGACTTCAATTTGATTTTGGATAAATTTGTTCGACGGCAAGAACCAATTTCAGAACACTCAAACCAGAAAGATAACAAGCATGTGTCTTAAAACAATCCAACAAGGGACAAAGCAACCTTGAGGGATACAAGAAAATGTGACTTTGGGGAACTTTGATACAATTGCAATATTTTGTTTGTGTATGTTCAAGTGACTCTTTAGAGCCACTTATGTTTTTACTTGGTTTATCACAATGAAGATAGCATAAACAGTAGCTAACTTAGGGAATTGGCTTCACATGAAATATTATAGGCTCATTGCTTGGTAGTCCTTCAGTTCACACAGTAGTGTCACCCCTAGAAGGGTGCCCGTGTTTTTTCCTTTTTCCAGGTATTGTTGTCGTTCTACGAAGATCTCTTTCACAACATAATACCTTGGGACACGTATGATGAGAATCTTGGGGGGATAATCTTCCCTCCCCTTGCACTATAATTAGTCACCATTTAGAAGTGAATCTGGTAGGCTACTATTTTACAGTTGCTAATAAGGTTCATGGCATCCCCGCAATCAGTTTGTATGGCATGAGACACTTAAGTCTCTAGTTCAACCATGCCAATATGCTAAGGATATTTTCTCAGTATGGACTACCATTGAACATGACCCACCTAAGCTTGCAGGGACAAAGCAGACCTTTGGGTCACACTTTATTTCTATACCGGTCGAAGGGGTTACCGATTTGAGGTCATCCTCTAAAGGGGAAGTGCACCATCTAGACAGGCCTCTCTAGAAGCTTGATTAAGCCAAGCTTTCTCTTCACCCAAGTTCCACAAAGATGAGGGGAGAGGATATGGCTATAGTTTAATCATAGCATCATGTAATTTAAGGGATCTAATCTAATGACAAAATAGCTCAAAAGAAGTGTTGAAAAATACTTCTTCAAACACACCAAAAAAATTTCATTTCCAAATTGAACCTAATTAAAGAAACTGAGTGTTTTCTACCGAAGCAAAAGACACAATAGTATGGTTAAACATGCAAGTTCAATTCATTTCCCACACAACAAAAAGGAAATCTTGTAAAAGAGTGTTGATTTTCCTTAAGTCATTCAAGATATATGAAGTTTGTTTCCTTATGCATTCACGATTGGATGTGGTTAATTTCTCTTAAGAAACATACATTCAAAGACAAATGATTAAGCATACAAGTTCATTCCCAAAAATCTATTAAAAATTCAAGGAAATCTACATGAAACCGTTAGTAGTTTTCAGATCCTTAAAATCTGAAACAATGCAAAAGATGGCAAAACGCAAGAAAATCGTGCAGACGGCGGTCTATGTAGATGGTGATCTAGGTAGACAGTGAATTGCGTGGATGGTGATTAACTTGCACAAATGGCCTAATAAAAAAGACAGCCAGATTCTGTTATAAAAGACAACTTAGCATAGATAAATATAAAAAAATTATCAATTATAGCAATATCTAACTCTTAAAAAGCATATTTGTGTCAAAAATCCAAGAGTTAAAAAGCCTAAAAATTGATAATAAATAGTTTAAACCATGTTACTACAAGTCTATTTTATAACAAGCAGAGATGGTGGTCTATGTACATAGACGGCGATCTACGCAGATGGCATTTTGGAACTGTGGACAACAGAATCAGAGCGCAGATGGATCTGCATAAAATTTTTCCAGAACTATGAAAAACATAAGAAAATTGTTAGAAAATAGGGAAGTGGGTCCCATCAGGCATGCCAAAATGTATTTTTTGAAATCTAACCTATTAGGAGCATGCTCAGACATGAAAATGTTAGATATAACAATCAATAAACTACATTAAACATGTCTAAGAAGCATACTATGAAAATAACAAGAGATCCCATCACAACCTCTGATGAGCCAAACAAATGGACCCAAGCCTTGTTGATTTTATCTTAGAGAATTGGGGGTGTGCTCTCCCAACACAATATCATAATCCCACTATATTTGATTGATGGATGAAAACTAGAATGCAAGCTAATGGATGATGAATAACTCAAGAACAAGTATGAAGAACTTATCTCAAGCCATTCACCAAAATGAGGATGAAAATGCAAGATTACTCTAACATGTTATGCAAGATCAAAATGAAGAACTAGATTCATTCACCATTATGCCTAAGATGTAATTTTTAGATTATCTAAAAGCATGAACATGAAAAATCACTCTAAAATTCTAACACTAAACTAGCATGATAATAATGCATAAATGAGAGATGATTTGCTCTTGACAATGGCCTCTATTTATTGATTTTTTGGAGGAGAGAGAGGACTTGGATGAGGTGGATCTCATGTGGAATCCACATAGGTACCACATGAGGGACACATAAGCCATGCAAGAGGCCCACTTTGCTCACACATGTGTGAGCAACTTTTGATGTGATGGGTCAAGGTGTACTTAAAGAACACATGTGAAGGATCTTGTAAGAGGTGTAAGAGTTTTGGTCTAATGAAACACTTTTAGAAAGTGTAAGAGGGTGTCATCATAGGTGTAAGAAACCTTGTTGGCACCAAATAAGGATTATTTGGAAAATACAATTTTTGTAAATTTGCTCACACGTGTGAGCAAATAATTAGGACTAATTTGTGTAGGAATCAAGAAATTAGCTTAATTAACCTTAGTTAATTAAAAAGTAGGTCTATTTGGTGAGAGTGATGTGAGGTAGGGTAGGATCTAGATTCAAATTAGCTTAATCTAAATAAAATTTAGATTAATTATAGTTTAGTATAATTAAGTCATGTGAAGGAATAAATAAATTAAAAATTTATTTAAAAGGGATTAATGGGGGGTAATGTATATAAATAAAATTGAATACATTAAAGGGGATAGTATTTAAATTAAATTTAAATACTAAGGAAAGTGAATCATATTTAATTAAATAAATTTAATTAAATAAATAGAAGAATATAACAAATATAATTAATTAATTAAAATCAATTATAATGCTATGGAAATATTAATTAAATTAATATAGGGACGATTTTAAACATCTACATGTAGAAGTGATGTATATACTATATACATAGCAATCTCTATAATATTATGATGATGTTATGTGAATTATTGTAAGCTATATGTATATATGATTTTGTATTGGTGAAAGAAGAAGAGTTCTATCCCAAAGCGAACTGTAATCTATGCCTTTGTTGATGCATGCTATTCAGTTCAATTCTGTATATCTAGCCATTAGTTTTATTTCTATATTTTGATGATGAGTCACCCCAGCAGTGAGCCACCTACTATATTATATAATGGGTTATATAACACTTGAGAGATAACCCTCTAATGTGATTTTTCCCATCTTGGGTTTCCACAATAATATATCTAGTGTTATGTGTTGTAGTATTTTTTTTTCTATTTCCTTTCCTACAAAGCTAAAATATGTTAAATGATAAAACTATTAAGTTCTTTATATTTTTCAAGGATATAGTGATTCACCCCTCCCCTCTCAGTATATCAGGTGTTCAAAAATTGGTATCAGAGCTTGGTCCTTTGGAAGAGTATAATTGCTTGAAGGAGATTTAGGATATTGAACCCTTTACATTGACATTTGCTATGGATGAATGCGAGTTCCTATTAATATATCAAGATCTAGAATCAATTGAAGATGAAAATAAGGCCTTATGTGAAAATATTCAATTGGCAAATGACTATATCTAAAAATTTAAGGAGAATATTCAAACGTTCAAATCTAGATGCAAAGAAGTTAGTAATGAGCTCAAAATTGTGAAAGACGATCATTGATTGAAGATCCAAACTTGTAGAAAGTGACCAAGCCAAGAAGTTTTTGAAAAATATAATCAAGAGAAAATCCACTGAAAACCAAAAACTTGAAAAAGAAATTCTCTTTCTCAAATAAAATCAGGCTGAAATAAATGCAAGTGAAGAAAAGATGAAAAATGGCTTAGAGAGGGGGGGCTTTGATGTGAAATCGGTGAATGTTATAACAAGAAGGATGATAAGAAGTAACTGGTTAGTCAAAATGAAACCTCTTGTGAAGAATTGGATAAAGGTAAGGCTCTAAAAAATCCTAGGGTAAGTATGAATTTTCACACTTTCAATGGTCAATGTTTAAAATGTAAGGTCATAAGGTTGTAAATTGTAGAAGTAGATGTAACCCTAATACTGGATCTTTTACCGGTAGATTCTTTAAGTAATGTCTTTTGTCACAAAGATAGTCAATGTAGGAAACCTAGTAATGATAAAAAAAATTTAATTGGATATTGTTATACATGTTTTTAATATGGTCATAGAGCTATCTAGTGCAGGTAAAGACAGAAGAAACAGAGTAGCAGATGTTACAATTGTAACAAGATTGGACACATTGCAAAATAGTGTAGATATTTGGATTTTAAGAGGATAGAACCAACAAATATTATTGATAAAGAAAAAGTTAGAGACAAAACAAAGAAGAATTGGGTCAAAAAATTTATAAGTAAATCTTGCACCGACAAACAAGTTTCTACCAAAAATTGAACAGCCTCATGACTGCCAATAAGGGGGAGAAAAATTATCTTTATATATCTCATGTCCGATAAAGTGAAAACAAAAAAATATCAACTATTTTTGGGAGATATCAGTTAATGAAGGGAGTAGAAAATATTCCTCATGGAAAAAAAATTAAGTGGTCATATGGTGCATTTATTTCATTTATTGATGCATTATTTCAAGGTGACACGATAAATACAACAGATCACAACTCATTTCTTACACTGCAAAAAATGAGAGTTAAAGAATTGTGATGTGAACTGAAGCTGAGCTAATAGTCTGTAAATTTTTATCTTTTCTTGATTAGTCTCTACATTTACAATGGCATTGGAAAGAAATCTTATTCATGTTCTTGTTGATGAAACCCAAGAGCCTCATCCCATTTTCAAGATGTGCCCTAGCATTTTGACTGAGAATGATATGTAAGGATGTCTTTCGAGGATACCCCATGGTGTTGTTCTATAGAGGATGATCAATTTCATCTGAAGTGCAAGGTGGAAGAATTTAATATGGACGGAATTACTAGTTTACATAGGTGAAAAGTTATATATTGATAATGGTTATGCAAAACCTGAATTTAGGGTTTTGGAGGAGAAGAAATTGCACATATTCAACACTTACCTTGATTTTTGTGCAGATGATTCTTGGTTAAGAATGGCCATCAATAGGTTCCATGATGTTTTTCAGTTGTCTTGAAAATGGTTTTTTCCTGATTACAAAATATGTAATGAAGAGAGTCATCGATCTCTATGACATTGAAGAAGTGCCAAAAATTAAGAGTTTCAAAATAGAGGAAGCAATAAACCTAAATGGAGCTAGACTTGATGGAAGGTCTCTTAATATTATCACTATCAATGACCTTGTAGTCAGATACACAACATAGGTCATCAGCTACAAATAATTATACACTAATCGAGAAAAATTTGTGTTGGCCACTACAATTTGCATTTTTTACTATATGGTAAAAAGTACAAACTTTGATCTATGTACCCTAATTAAAGATAAATTTCTTGAAAATATAAGGGTAATTAAGACTAACAGGGAAAATGTGAGTTTCTATTTCGGTTCCCTAACTATTTTTTTTTATTTTCTATTTCTTAAATTATATTGCTGGAGAAGGATGAGTAGTATGGTCAGACGATACACCAGTTGCACAACAAGTTTACAGAAGATTAATGAAAAAGGAGAAGATTTCTGATATGGATGACAGACTCACAAAGTTCTTTTCTATTATGCAACAAAGAATGCATTGGAGGGATATAATTCCACCCTCTATGATAGAAAAGTATAACGATGAAATCACTTCATTGTTACCACTGATAACCACATTATGCAAGAAGTACAAACTAGGTATAAATGGTTACCCTTGCTAGAGTATGAGATAATAGAGAAATAATTAGAGAGTCATGCCAAATTTTTATTGGAAAGTCCCCCACATCTCACAAAAGAAAGATTTGGTAGTGTCGAAGAGAAAAACTTGGAAATTTATATCAAAAAGTTCAAGGAGGAAAAGAAGTAGAAAATATCTTGACAACATTTAGAGAATAAAATGATATTACAAAGAAGCAACATGATCAAATGTTGAGAAGGAACACTAGAACTTCTTTCAGTAACCCTTCCAATGTAACTATTACATCTTTACCAGGTGACGAAGATGAAGGAGAAGGTTTGTCTAAGAAAAGGACTACTAGATTAGTAACAGCTACTACCAAGAAAGAAAAAACAAATTTTTTTAAAGATGTATCTTACATTGTTCATTTTGGTAATGAGTCATCAGAGAAATCTAATGATAATAATACTAAATACTTCAAGATTAAGGTGAAAAAGAAAGGGAAGAAGTTAGAGGAGATTTTTTACTCTAATTTTGGTATAAATCCCTTGGATACTGGCATCATATTTCTTTGTATGACTTTCGATGAAATAGATAGCATCGGTAAAATCTTTGAACCACCATCTAATGGTGGAAAATAGACTATCATTGATGCATTTCTAAAATACAATGTTGAATACAATAAATATTTGGAAGAAGATGAGAAAGATGTTCCCAAATCCCTTTGGAACAAATTGAATGAGATCAAATTTGAAGCAAAGAGTATAGAAAACTACTTTTTTGACATTGTTGTTAAAGAAGTCTGAAAAATCTATGATTAGAGAATAGTATGTTGACTCATTCATAGATGTTTCTAAAGGACATCTACTTAAATATATAAAAAAGAGTAAGATTTCTCATGTTTGATAAGTCAAGTGTTATTAAAGTGAAATGAGATATGATATCAGAACATACATCTCTTACCAAGGAATTGAATATGTTAGAAATAAATACTTATGCAAAATTGTCTACTTCTTAGTGTTCTCCCAGAAAAACAATAAAGATCACTGAGTTTACCGATAATGATGAATACACAATTGATCAGAGTCCTCCTGATCTCAAGCTTCCTAGTTTTTCTTCATTAGGATCTTTTGTGTTGATTGATGAAGTACCAGCTCCATAAGAAAAGGTAGAGAAAAAAGAAACATTTGCCACTATCGAAGATTCCAGAAGTGAAGACACCGACAAGAATCGAGAAGCACAAAAATTGTTAGAGATATTTATATTGAAAAAAAATGTGGTTATCATAGATGTTGGTGATAAAAAAAATAAGAGGATGTACCACCTAAAAAGGAGTTGAACTAGAAAATCAGGATGGTGATAGGTAATGGAATAAGGAAAGAAATAAAATAAGGATGAAGTTATGATAACTAATAGAAAAGATAAGAAGACTACAACTCTTGAAGGAGAAAATAAGTCTAAGGAAGTATCTATTTCGGTATCTACCGACACTCTTGAGCCATGTATTGAGTTAATCAGTCACAGATCTCATGTTGGAACCAGATCCCAAAGTTTCCTAAGGAACTTAATCCCTTCTCCACTTGTTACTAAACTGGTTACATCTTTCATTTTCATTGATTTTAACAAGGTTACTACAAAACATAAACTTAAGATTGGACAAACTATTACTACTATTGCACAACAAAAGTTACTAAGAGAGTCTGATGAAAAAGGAGAGATTATTGAGGAGATTGTATTGGCTCTACATTCTCTTGTTCCAGCATGCTCATTTAACTCCACATGGTCCATCAGATGTAAGTGTAAGTTGCATGTTACTGTTGTTAAGGACTTGGTTGCTTTGATCGATGACCAAATCCTATTGAGAGAGGAATAAAGTAAGCGTTCCATTGTACAAACATTTCAAAAGAAGTATCATGAATCATATTCTAAGTTAAAGAAGCTAATTCTTCAAGACCAAGAACTTCTTGAGGATGGTAACAAGTTTTATCATTACACATTATAATGGCCAGTAGATACAGAGAAGATTAAGCAGACAATGGACGATATAGAACTTTAGATCAAGATCGCTTTCAGCTCTTACAAGATCACCAATGGTCTAGATGGATCTATTCATTCCCAAATATATCTATTATAGAAGAATTTCTTCAACTTACAATATTAACATTATTGCATCACTATACCACTTACAAACCTACAGGATTTGTGTGTTTCATGCATATCACATATCAATACTATTGTGTTGAGTTATCAAATCTATTATGAAGGTGTACTAGAAAATCTTGTTGAGGTCAAAGATATTCTAACTTATGTTCGCGTTCATCTTTTTATTTAAAATAGGAAATTACGTAGTGGAATGAAAAGAAAGGGACATGGATAGAGGTGTTTAAAGGTTGGAAACATATTGTTGTGATAGTTTAGCATCATGCCTCGGGTTTGTGAGTATTTTTTCTTCTACAATTTCAATTTTACTTGTGCCCCTTTCTCATTAATAGAAAAAGGGGGAGATAAAAAGATGTTTACAAAATTTTTTGGAAAAAAAGACGATTTCTTATTATTGAAAGTCAAGGTTAGTATATCGGGATGTCCCTCCTATGGGGAGCTTTCAAAGATTTTGACGACAGTTCTGTTCGTCAACATTTTTTATTTGGAGTTCAGTTTTTTTGGTAGTCCAAAATAATTATTGGTTTTCCATCAATGACAAAGGGGGAGATTGTTGGCCTTCCCAATTTTGGGTTATCATTTATGTCATTACTCTAGGTGTATCGGTATCAATGTGATCCTAACGGTATTGGTTACATTATTACTCATATCTGTATGAGTTCTATTGGTCACTAACAAAGCACACCATCGGTTATCACCAACAGCTATGTTTCATAGAATCATCAGCGGGGTCAAGATTGGTCAGTACATGACATGATTTACACCAACTCTTTTTGGCAACTGACATAGTTTTAGAGAAAATAAATTATCTACACAGCCAACATCAAGGATTATTATACCAAATGATGATATGTATGTACAAAATTAATGTACATACTGTATACATAGCAATATCTATAATATTATAATGATGTTATACAAACTATTGTAAGCTATATGTATGTATGATTTTGTATTAGTGAAAGAAGAAGGACTGTATCTCACAGTGAACTATAATCTATGCATATGTTGATGCATGCCCTTTAGTTCAATTTTGTATATCCAGCTACCAGTGTTATTTCTGTATGTTGGCGTTGAGCCACCTACTGTATTATATAACTTGTTACATAATACTTGAGAGCTAACTCTCTCACATGGTTTTTCCCATCTTGGGTTTCCATGAAAAAATATCTAATGTTATATGTTGGAGTATATGTTTTTCTATTCCCTTTCCTACAAAGCTAAAATATGTTAGATGATAAAATTATTGTTAAGTTTTTCTTGAGCATATATTGATTCAACCCTCCCCTCTTAGTATATCGGATGTTCAACACATATCACTAACACACATAAAATGGGCAAAATGTTTTTGGAAAGGGGTTTTCCCCTATCAAACCCTTATACATGAATTAACCTTCAAATCTAAATAGAAGTAATTGAAAAGTGAAGTGTGATGTTAGTAGCAGAGTCTTGAATAAGATAATAAAATATCTTATACCTTGATGGTGCATTTATTCTTAAAATGAGATAACAAGTTTTGATACAATAACATGACTCCATAAATACCCAAAGAGACATCACAAAAGATGTGTTTGCATGATAGTTGTGGAAGTTTACCACAATGAAGAATATGGTGGGATGACATGTCATGAATTCTTAATTTCTCCTTGCGTCCTTGAATGCTTGAATGAATTAATTCATTCAAATGGATACCAAAATGAGGGAGGTGATGGTGCAATTATTTTTAAAATGAGATAAAAAGTTTTTGTGTAATAGCATGACTCCATAAATACCTAAAAGGGCATTAAAAAATACATGATTGCATGATTGTTGTTGAATTTTTCCATAATGAAGATTATGCTGGGAAGAAATATCTCGAATGCTTGAAATGATTGAATGAGTGATGCTCCATGAATGCTTGAGATCATGAATGAAATGTATTAATGGATTTAAATGGATCTACCAAAATGAGGGAGGTGGCTTTTCTTTTATACCTCACCAAGCCATTTCAAGGCTCAAAACTCAAATGAGGTCAATGGGGTAATGAAAATCCCACTAAAATAAAAAAGACTTACACCATTCAAATTTGGTCCCAATTTGTGGGGTATGGAGAAACTCCCAAGGTCCTCACACCATACCTTCCTAGGCACCCTATACTTGCAAATTAGGGCCTAGATTCAAACAGAGGGTCAATTTGGATATTCAAGAATTTCCCAAAACATGTGTGAAATTGAGGTGTGATATTAGAATAAATACAAAAGGAATGCCCATAATAAAATAGGGCCTATGTATGCAAGCAGTGATTGAATGGATAAAATTATTAAAGGGGCACACCTATAACAAAGGGCCCTAATATAAATTAAATTAAGAGAGGATTTATATTTAAATATTTATTATTTTAATGCATACCAATGTCCTATGATGCATGGAAAAATAAAGACATGCTAATGTGGGTACTAAGTAATCATGAAATTAGACACCTTAGGAAGTGCATGTACATTTTACAATGTTAAATATGGATCCCTCTGGTTTTTAAAAATATATTGTGTAACGTTAATTAACATCATGCATTAGTATAAGTAATATGTTTTTAATCTTTATGAATATATTAATTTTTACTATTTTTAAAGTGCAAGCACATCTAGAAAATAAAAAATTTGAACTTTTGGTACCCTTAATTTTATAAATAATTAAAATAATATTATTCAATTTTCAAACTTTTAATAGTTAAAATAAAATATAGGATATGAAAATATTAATGATTTCTAATTTTTTGAGTGAATAAAAACTTGTATGAAAAAAATTATACATGCTTTAAATGAAAAAAATGAAGACATTATTAACATTAATTAAAAAAACAACCCTGATATATTTATATTTTATAAAACAAATAAATGGTTAGAAAACTAAGATATATGTTTAAATCACAGTAGTGTTTTTTATAAGAGTAATATCTTAATATATGTAGACTAATAGATGATGAACATGACATTTCTATTTTTTTTATTGTATTTTATAAAATATAGTTTCAGACATATAATAGGTAAATCTAACCCTTAGATTGAAATAACTAATCCTATGGTGTGGGTAGCACAAATAAAAGAAAAATGGGTGAATGAATAAATATATGATATATAAAATATTCCAAAATTTTCTTTTTCCCCAAATGAGCATTTGGCAAGCACCAAATTTGGCACTCACTAAATGACTTATAATGATCAAGCCTACGGCTTAGCCAATTCAAAATATTGTTATTTGTTCTTATGTGGAAAGACAATAGGGTTTTTTGTAGGACTCTTAACCAGTTTATAGTGTTCATCATTCATTCTATTGTCTCAAATTATACGTGGGCTTCACTTAGTGAGCCTGAATCATAGCATGTACGTTTGTGGCATACTAAAGAATCCCCCTATTTTTTAAAAAATATTGCCCCAAAATCCCTTTTTGTCACCCCCCTCTAATACCTCCACACCTATTTTCCTATATAAACCCTCACCCCCCNAACCCAAAAAAAACCCCCTCCCCCTATTTAGGCAATATATTGTCCCTTTTTTGCCTATTTTAAACCCTCCAATATGAACATATGTGATAGTGTATTGCCCCTTCAGTGAAGACCCCATGTCAAATTATCCCCTAGGGCTTCATATGATAAGATAGACACTTTTCTCTTTCATCTAGCTTCACACAATATCACTCGCATCCCATAGTGTACACTCAAACACATTAGAGTGATCTTTTGATCCTTGTGATATATGTTGATTATTTGATACTTGTAGGTAACTCTTATTAATGAATCAAATTTTTCAGAGAGCATTAATGGAGTAATTCAACATGGAAAATCTTGACCTTTTGCATACTTTCATAGTTTATGTAAGTTATTTAGTCTTCAAGCGGGGTTTCCATTTTTTAATAAAAGTGTGCTCTTGATATGCTTCAAAGATTCAAAATGCTTGATTGCAAGCCTACCCCCTACACTATTTTTTTCTGGTGTTGTATTATCTTCCAATTATACTTCACCTTTAGTTTCTACTACAATATATAGGTGGTGGGTGGTCTTATTTACTTGTTGCATTTTCACCCCGATATTTCTGTTGTGTTTGCTTGTGTGCCTCATTTCTCTTATGATCCACATGAGAGTCACTAGAAGGCTACCAAGTATATTTTGAGACATGTTTAGGATACCTCTCATTACATATAGAATTTAGTATACATCAAGAGACACTTGGATTGTTGGCTTCACTAACTTCTAGATTAGCCTAGTGATTTTAATGGTTAATCATTGACTTTTGGCTTTATTTTCTACCTCGGTTTTGGCATCATTGCTTGGTCTTACAAGAAGCATTATGTTATGGTATTATCATCTAGAAAATTCAAATATCAACAAATAATTTTAGATAGACAAGAAAACTTTTGGCTTCATCAATTATTTATAAGTTTAGTCTCCATCTTGATAGTCTCGCTGATCTTTCGCATGACAATGATATTTTCATTCACATTTTTCATATCCTAGTTTACTCTCAAGGGACTAAGCACATAGAGATCCACATTAAATTCCTCTAGAATTTGATTAATTTGGTTTTCTTGCCTTCAATTACATATTTGCAAAGGAAAAAGTTGAAAACATCATGAAATATTTAGCATCACCTCATTACCTTCAATTGTGCTTGATTCTTTGGTTGAAGGAAGTCCTTGGGGGGTCTTCGTGAGGTGTTCCTTCTTTCAAATATTTAATTGTTTTTATCATGTTTGTATCTCCTTTTTAGAGGGGATTTATTTCCCCGTAAGGTTTTTTCCCTTTTCTCTAGTTGTGGGATATTTTTTAATGTTCATGAGTAGCTCATTAGGCTGAATTGTTAGAACCCATCCTTTCTTTTTCATGCATGTGCCACCCTAAGTTTTACTTAAGTGGAGTTATCGGCATACTTTGTATTCAGGAGGCATCTTATTTTTAGGTTAATTTAACTTAGGGTTTCTTACTACTATTTTTAATTCCCTAATTTTAGATCATGTTTTTATTATTTTTTCCATAAAATAACTATTTTTCTTTTTACATTCATTCTATGCTCTTTATATTTGAGGAATATAGTAAATATTTTATGTAGCATGATCATTGCATGGAAGTTATTGGGTTTTATTTTTTGATCTTTATCATCTTCTTATTTTAAAATCTTCAAGAAAAAATTTTAAAAAAAAATTGACGAAAATTGAATATCCCAATTTGATCTTTTACAAGGGGATTTAGTCTTCGGTTTGCATGACAAGGTTATCACCCTAGTTTGAATAGTGATGAAAATGAACATGTAAAAAATTTGGAAGATGATTGTATCATCTTAAATTATAAGCACCTATAATTAGGTGTTCAATTAGGCCCCATTTAACTGTCGTCAAGATTTCATGTTTGTTATGCTTGATCTAGCTCTACATTTCTTGCATTTCCATCTGTCTCTCCACCTTCCCAACTCCAAAAATACATTTCATAATATTTTGGCGAGAAGAGGTTTCCCAAGCCAACCTCTTCCCTAATGTGTTTCCTTGAAATTTGAATTAGAATCCTGACTCACTAGTTTAGAGGGATTTCAAAATTTCTATAGCCCTTCTTCAAGTTTTGAGCTCCCAAATGTTGTGAGAGGTATAAAATAAACCTACTCTTCCCAATTGGACATCAAACAATCAAGAATTCAATTGGTCTCCTCTAATTTTACATTCAAGTAGTCTGAAGGAATTTTTCAAGCATCCAAAGCACCCTAGAAGGAAATATTCTCCATTGTAGAAAGTTTATCTCCCATGATGTCCAAGTAGAAGAGACCTCAATCAATAAAGAATATCATTTTTCTATCTACACTCATTCATCCATCCATTCTTCTAGGCAAGAGTGAATCAAGAATAACAATATTGAATATATTTGAGGAGTATTCGTAGATCCATGCATTTGTGAAGGGCATCCCAGATTCCTTTATACATTCCAAGATCAAAATACTACATACAAATACATACAACCTGTGTGTGTGAAATAGTGTACCTGTTACCTATGACACAACACTTCAATAGATCATTAGATTAGTGAAAAAGCATAAAAAGCAAGGGTTTCAAACTTAAACACTAAAACCAATCTATTACTTCCTATCTAGGAGGAGTTTGAAGAATGCCATAATCATGCCCTCAGATTCTGCACAAATCAGTGACAAATACAACCTAAGAATGGAATATTTGAATCAAAATTAGTCTAAATGCTTACTAAACATGCATATTAGCTATAAAAATAATGATAATAACAATGCATAATATCAAAACTACAATGCAATATGGATTTCTAATTAATCTAAACAGTATAACAATGTATTTCAATTCTAAAATTATGGGTCATTTGAGCTCAAAAACTCATTCTATTTATAGAATAAAATGGAGAGAGAGGGGGGACAAGGTTCATTAATGGAGGTGTAAAAACCATTAATGAGATGTAAGAGGATTTAAATTCTAAAGGCAATAATGAGGCATGGGCTTGAAGAATCTCCATTAATAATGCATTAATGGGAGCATTTAAGAAGCATGGTGAGGGTGTAAGTCCAAGATTGAGAAAGTGGACTTGGAGGGAGTCAAGCTTGAGAAAATTGACTTTCTCAAGTGGGCTGAGTTCCTGATCACAATTTTAGGAATGTGACATCATTAGGAAGTGGGTTAGAATGGAATTAAGATTAGGATTAGATTTAGCATGGGGTGAATAGGTTGGGATGGGTTTGAACCCAGGGTCAAGGTGGTTGAGGTAGGTTATATTAGGGGTTAAAGGGAATATTAATGAAATGAATTATATTTAATATATTCATTCAAAAATAGGAAAATCAATTATTTAAGTATTTGACTGCTTTAGATAATTAATTAGGACTATAGCCAATTAATTAGATTAATTTAGGCTAGAAGATAGGTTTTGCAAGTGATTAGGTATAATAGAGATTTATTTAATTCCTTTTAAATTAATTACCTTAGCTGAGTTTGATTTGATTTGATTTGAATTAAATTGATTTGATTTGATTGGCTTAGGTGATTAATAAAATTTAGTGATTAGATCACTTAGGAAATTAAATCTGATTTGAATGAATTATGTCAGCCAATTGAAGAGTTGTCTGAACACAATTGGGGGTATGATCACACTTAGGGAAAATAGGGTCTATAGTCAGAGCAGACCAAATTAGGGTGGTTACATTTTCCCCTCTTTGAATATATGTGTGAGCAACGCATTTGATTCAAAGAAATTTTTTATTTTTTTTACTTCAAAAAAATTGAGAATTTCGCTCACGATCGAACGAAATGCCTAATGAGATCAATCTTGCACTTGATTGAACTAAACTGGTATAATTGACTTTGAACTTGGTTGTCATCCAAAGGTCAATAAAATATTTTTTTTTAAATACCAATTTTGAACTTGGTTGTCGTCCAAAGATTGATAATACTAATTCCAAACTTGGGTTTCGTCCAAAAGTTAGTATGAAGCTACTAGGAGCTTAATAAGAATCTTTTTAAATGAGGAAACACAAGATATCCAGCTTATGAGAACCAAAGCTTTCTATCCAACAGTTCTGATTTAGTCAAGGAAACTGTCATGCCCCTAGTTGTTTGATAACGAAGTCATTTTTAATGTTGTTTCGAGCAAGATTTTTTTGACTTCAAAAAGATTGCAAATTTTTCTCATGATCGAACAAAATGCTTGATGAGATCAGTCTTACACTTGATTTAACTAAGCTGATAGCATTGACTTTGAACTTGGTTTTCGTCCAAAGGTCAATAAAATATTTTTTTTAAATACCAATTCTGAACTTGGTTGTCATCCAAAGATTGATAATACTGATTCCAAACTTCAATGTCATCCAAAAGTCAGTATGAAGCTGTCGGGAGCTTAATAAGAATCTTTTAAAATGAGGAAACACAAGATATCTAGCTTATGAGAACCAAAGCTTTCTATCCAACAGTTCTGATTTAGTCAAGGAAACTGTCATGCCCCTAGTTGTTTGATAACGAAGTCATTTTTAATGTTGTTTTGAGTAAGAATTTGATTGATGATAGTGTGATCATGCCCCCTCGGGAATGAAATAAAAGGAAAGAAATAAAATCCCTCTATTTAAAATGTTGTATCTCTTTTAGGGAGCGGTAGATCAAGAAAGAAGGGTTTAGAAGAAGTGAAGAAATGAAGGTGTGTTTAGAGAAAACACACAGGTACCAAGTTAATCACTTTTAAAAGGTGAGTTTGATTTCATTCCCAATAGATCAAAGAATTTGGGGATCATTGATATCAATAAGTAACTTGGATTTCAGATGAATTAAAAATAGATAGGATTTTGAGCTCAAATCCTTATGTTGTTCTTTAAAAAAAAGAAGCATTCAATCTCTAAATGCATCTATATGCAGGCTCTTAGGACTATCATTGTTTTGCAGATATTTTAGCATTTTATCATCATTGGGCACTTTTTGGAATGGATACCACCCGATAGTACAACAATCACTAATACCCACTGCTATTATGAAAGTATGAATACTATGTTTATTTGGATGTAATATCGGAAATAGACTTAGGCATCAAGGCATAGAAGCTAGGACAACAAGTTAGCCACTTTCCTTTTATTATATCATAATATGTGTAAGGTAAGATATTGGACCCACAATGATCTTTAAAATTCATATCCTTGGGTACATTATGCTTCATATACCTTAGTGAGGATCTAAGTTAGAAAGCAGGCAAGGAAATTGTGTCAAACTCACCATAGTTTACACATAACAAAGATCGAGATATATGTGGCTATCCACTCATGTTGGCAGCTCTTACCATAAACATCCAAGTTAGGTGAAATTTATAGGATCATTTGGAACCATCACCATACATAGAAAACCAAGAAAATGTTATGCCCCTTGTCCTTGCGACTCTTTATCTTTGCACAGACATCATAGAGTAACTCGGAAGACATAACAACTATCAATTGTGAATCAATCAAATAAAATTTATAACTACTTAAATGCCCCCAGGTTAAAACATCATGGGTACATAAAAGAGTCATAATCAAACCAAGATCAAACTATGTTTATTTAGTATTTGAGAAATACTATTGATTCATTTTTCAAGCATAGTATAGATTCATCAATCAAAAAGTTGGAATTCAAGCAAATATGTGTTACATGTCTGTGTAGAACTTTCTTCATGTTTTCAATCCAATGTAGGTTCTAGGAACATCGTTCATGTTAGTGCAATGCTTGTGCCAGCCTTGTTTCATGAAAGTGACAATTTGATGAAAGCATCGAGAAGCATTGTGTCACGAGACAAACCATCCTATGACGACCTAGCAGATGCCACCTAACATGTTAGCAAAGATGCCCCTAGTGTAGAATGACTATTCCTAAGATACAGATGCAGACAAATCCCAAGCAAGGATAAGACACATGTAAGGAATCAAAGTCACCAAATACCATAGGTGCAAGATACACAGTTTATGGTTTCCATTCTATTGATAGATAGAGAACAACATTTGAATGATGCATGTTTTCCAGTGTGTAGAAGATTTGTAAAACATTACCAATTCTCAAGCATGATCACATTAGTGTGCCCGCAATGTCTAGAAAGATGTAGGGTGTTACAAATGGATTGAAAGATCAGAAGTGGAGTAGAAAAAGTGGATGAAGTGGGTGAATGTCACCCTCAAAGAGAGTCTCCTCAAGATTACCCAAGCTAGGGAAAAAAAATAGTAATGTAGGCTTATACAGTGGTGCTAAATGCCAGATAGGATAATGACCTGATGTCATGAAAAGTATGTAGGATATCATGTAGTCCCAAAAGAGTGGACATGTCAAGAGAGCTCTTAGAACTTATTTTTTTATTTTATTTTGTTCTTCCTTTTGATCAAGACCAAGGGGTAAACTGATAGGATAACACCATCAAGATAAGGGATGATGTAGGTTTAGTGCGAGGGTAGTGAATTTGGACTTGGGATAAGCAAGATCATGATTGTGAGCAACAGATAAGAGAAAGTGAGTAAGATATACAATTTGTTCATGAATAGGCCACACCTTGTCAAGATCACCAGATGGAAAATGGATGAAAGATTTTAGGGATATGATGTTATGGAAGGAACTTTCCCCCAAGTGAAGAGTGCAAGTAGGAGGAATTATGTGTAACGCCTATTTGTCAGGTTTTCATCACCGTACTTATCCAAGGTGCCACAAGAAGTGGTTTTTACCACAGGATGAATATTTTTCTCTTTACTTTTGCTACCAAGGTGCCTGTTTACCAGGTTTTCACCGAGGCACTTTTTTGTTTTTTTTCTTTTTCAGATTTCAAGGAGTAACTTATGCATCTTTCTCTTGGGATAGTGCTCTTTTGAAAGATATGTTATGATAGGCCAAGAACACTGAAATTATGCTCAAAGATGTTGATAAGGGGATGGTAAGGTATGAAATGGAGAATAAAGGAGTTGGTAGCCAAGAGTTTATGCACTTGATTGGACTAGATGAATGGAAGGATATGGGATGGATTGAAATGTAGGGACCCAATATGGAAGGGTATGGTGAAAAGATCAACATAGACACACTCTTTGAAGGGTAGTTTATGGATTGAGTTTTTGATGTATGAATGGATAGGGATCTTGGTACAAAAGGACCCAAGATGGAGGAAGTATTCAAGGTAATGGATTTTGAGACATGAGGACCCAAAATAGAGTTAGAAGATGGACAATGTGTGAAAGAAGATGAAGTAGAAGCCTTTGGAATCTTGGATGCCAATTCTAATTTTTCCTTTTTGTTGGAGCCTTTTAAGAGAGACTTGGGAATCCACATAAATTTTGATTTTGGATGATTTAGAATGCAATTCTTCCATGATAGATTTAGGAACCCATATTTTATTTGATATTATTCTTTTCTCAGTGTTGGAATGTACTTCTACCATGATGGATTTAGGAACCCATATTTTCTTTGATATTATGTTCTTCTCCGTGGACCTTTGTGGTCTCTTGAATGTTTCCTTTTTCTTTGTATTCACATATCAATTAGATTGGACATAGTGATCTTCATATGTAAGTGGATTCTTGAATTTTTGATTTCTTTGTTTGACATCCAAATTGCTTCCAAAAGACTTGGGATATGTGGATGAATAAGACCGATATGGATGGTTCATATGGATGTGTTGATATGGAGGTTGCAAAGATGTTGTTGGTTATATTTCCTGTTTTGGTTGCTGTGCCTCGTTCCTTGTCCTACCCTCTGAAAAATTTTAGGTTTTCATATCTGAGCTTTGCCCAAATTGTCAAAACCCTGCAAAAACCCTAGTATCCAAGTGTTAAACGATGAATTTTGAAACCCTTGCTCATGTCTTATGTTTCAACGTTACCTTTTTGTGTCACTTAAAACATGTGTTTTAAAGTCATGTCGCTTCGTCGCGTAATCCCAGCAGAATATTCCATTATGTCTCCCGACTCTGCTTTTTCCTTTGTCGCAAAGTCTCCTTAAAAAATAGAATATTCCCTCTTCTTTCTGAGACTTTGTGATATCTTTTTAGTTGGGTTGTCGCGGGATCACCATGTCATAAGCTTTGTAAAGAAACGGGGCCCACTATTAGTCGGGTGATCGCGTGATGTTTTCCATAGTTAGGAAAAAATGCTCCAACTTCGTGATTAACCTTTTGTCGTGTTGTCGCTAAGTCATACCACAGCTAACAGTTAGCAATGCCTTCATCGCATAGTCTCCAGATCAAACGGCGGTTAAGAGATAACAGCTCAGACTACGCAAGTAACTGTTTGATGTTTACAGTGTTACTCAGTCAAGATGTCGCCAGAGCAGGAATGGTGACGTAGCTCCCCAGTGTGTAAAGAAGGAACCAATGATCGGGTGACATCTGTCAGTAGCTGGATGGGTATCGGGCCGTAGTCGCCTGATCGCTAGAAAGGAAGAAAGTGGTTCAACGACTATCCGACTTGGTATGTTTCCCTTCAGTCGTGGTGTCGTTGAATATTTTAAGGGCATGTTCAATGTTCTGGCGACTTAGCGCAGCCATTCGATGCAGTGCTTAGATGATCCAACGGTGCTCCTTTAGTCGGGTGATCAAAGTGCCTTAAGAGAAAAGTACTCCTGACTTGGTGATTAGGGCAGTTGGGATGTCGCTAGAAGCATGAAAGGGCAGTTGTGAACTGTTATAATAAAGGTCAATGGCTTAGGACTTGTATCCCCCAACTTGGCGACTAGGCTTGTCGTGTGATCGTGAAAAGAAAAGCTAACATCCTGCGACAAAGAGACAACCGTAGTGGTTAAGCTAAACAGTCAGTAGCAAGGTCGCAGGAAAAAGGATGAGTTAATGGTAACTGCTCACGACTTCGATTCCACTCAGTCGGGATGTCACCGGATCTGAACTCGGGTTAACCTAGGAATAAAAGGATACATTGTCGCCAAGTCTGGAGATTTAACTGTGGTTAAGGTCATTTGCTCGCGACATAGAGACTAACGTTCAGTCGCGTGGTCGCATGATTTTAAATTTGAATGACTGGCGGCAGATTTGGCACTGGAGCGTTCATCCACCATGATTTCTCTGTGCTCATGTTCCAGGATTAATCAGAGAGGTTTCAATTATAGAAGGCCGTCTACAAAGAGTCTGTTGATCCCAGAATTAGATTTGTTTCAAATGTCGGTGAAGAAAGAAAGATTCAGAGACATGGGAAAAGATGCAGAGTCCACTCAGAAGTTATTGCTCTCAGTTGCAGCTGGCAAAGGCATGGTCATGATAGAATACTCATTAATGAGAAATTGAGCGGCAGCTATCAGGGGTCACTTCTCATCCTGAGAGGTTATGGTCAGTTGGTGAGCATTCATGGAAAGGTATACTTGCAGAGTTGGGCTAATGAATCCAGGTTACGTATCCACAGGCAGGATCCAGTACAGGGATGGGTGCAAAAAGAGGCCTGATAATGTTGACTAAAGAAACAGGCAGTGTCTACAGATTTAAAAGGCGTTGATGACAATTTAAAAGGAAAATCAGATGTTTTCTCAGGCATGTGAAATTGAAATATTGACTAAGTAATCAGATCTTTTTGAAAAGAGTAAGGAATGATTAGAATCAGATTTGAGAGAAGGACATGTGTCAATTGCCTAGAAGTTTTAGGGTTTCTCCCTCTTCTATATCTTGCCTTCTTTTCTCAGTAGTTAAGGGTTCCTTTCCTCTGCCCAGAGCAGGTCCCTATTGGCTTTGTGGAAATTTTATTGTAAGTTATATTTCTGTATCTTTGTATATTTTGAAAAGCTTCTTGTCTGGATATGTTGAAGCAGAATACAGTAATAGAA